>JACEGQ020000224.1:0-25000 GCA_015852605.2 Populus deltoides | reverse complement strand
CTTTAAAATAAGCCGCTGCACGTAATCTGCAACAGCATTGCGAAGCTCTTCAGAGGGCTGGTTAGGCTGAATGCAGACAATAAGCTCAGCGGTTCTCTCTTCGGCCTTTGACCATCGGTCCAGATCAAGCACTCTGATCACAGAGGCCGCTTCTTCGAGCAATAGGCCATTTGGTATTAGCCCGCTTGGTGGCTGTGCCCACCCTTCATGCTCTCCCATGCAATCCTAAAACAAGAGCAAGCGTTTTCCTTCCTCTATTACCCCTTTATTCCACAACCAGCCAACCAACAGACCAACTTTCTTCCGGAAATAACAAATTTTAAACATTTGAAACCACCACCACCAACAACAACAACAGGTACAAAATACAAAAATAGAAGGAGATTAAAAAAAGACTAGGAAATTCTGATTTTCAGGCGAATCTGTTCCAAAAATGGAAACTTCCCTATTAACAAACCCAGGTAATATAACCCTTTGAAGTTAAAAAAAAAACTGCAAACTGCTGTAATTTCCACAAAAAAATTGGGTGAAGAGACCACAAATCAATTTCAGTTAGGTTGGGCATTGATGAATAAATCAAATTAATAAATTAAATTAAATCAAAGGAAGCGCTAGAAATTATGAAGATCAGAATCCTGATAATAATTATAATGATTGAAGTGTCGGCGAATCAAATGAAGAAAAAAAATGCAGGATTGAAAGGGACCAAATAGCAAATGAAAGAGGCAAATATTAGAGGCGTTGAATAGAAGATGGAGGCAGGCGTGGATCAAATTCAATACAGTAATTAGGTTTTTATTTTCCTATTATTTTCCAGGTTGCAGATAGAGGGAAAGGGAATGGGATGTTTGGTTACAGGAGATAGAAATTGTGAAGGCTTGAAATAAAATTATAGTCCAAGGGAGTGGGATGATAGAATCTGTTTTTTGGTGAAGGAGACAGAGAAAGAAAAATAAAATAAAAATAATTAGCATCATGTTATAAATTTTATATTTATATATACTGAATGGTTTTTAGAATATCTTATATTTTATGATTTTTATGTTTAGTTTTTTAATTTTTTATAACACTTGAATTTTCTAACATTCTTTAATGTAATTTTTTTTATTTTATATATAAATAAACTATTTATCTTGTATTCTAAGCATTAAAAAAATATACAAAAAAATATATAAACTTCAATTTTGAGTTTTATCCTGGATATATATTCTTATTTATTTTTTATTTTTTTAATATGTTATCAGCACAATCACTCTATTTAATTTCTATTGAAATTTTAACGCACATGAACTATAATGTTATATGACTTGTATCAATTTTAATTTTTCTTTTCATTATTATTCATATTTTATGGAATATATTTGGCTCTATAATTTATTTTGAAAAAAAAATTATTCATCAAGATTTAAAGTATGAAGAACTAGTATTATAAACTTATGAAGAATTAAATAAATTAAACATAGTTCTTAAAGAACTAGTATTTTTAAATAACTGATTAGCAGTCTTAAAAGACTGATTTTTTTTCTTTTATATTCATTATTTTATTTAATAAGTTGTTTCCCTTTTGTTTTATAGATAATGTCAAATCTGACAAAACCTAAATTTATTACTCTTGATATATCTAGGAATAACTTTTTTGTCATTGATCAATGACGCTGAGATTCATTTAGAAGCAATGAATATTGGAGAGACCATTAAAGAAGAAAACAACACATCTTTGCAAGATCGCGTAAAAACAATGATTTTCATTCGCCAATATCTCCATAAAGTATTAAAAGTTGAATATCTCATTATAAAATATCATTTTGTTCCGTGGCAAAATATAAAGGAAAGATATGACCATCAAAAGTTTAATGTACTCCCTCACCTGGGGTTACAAGATTTTAAATTAGTTAGTGAATATAATTTTTTTTTAAAATTACCTCATAGCTAAAATTATGCGGTGAGAATACCACAGAAAACCAAATGTTAGAGAAAATATTATCTACTTTTCATGTCTCAAATATTGTCATGCAACAAGAATATAGAGAACGTAATTTCAAAAGGTATTCAGAATTAATTTCATGTTTTCTTGTGGCTAAATAAAATAATGAGTTTTTTATGAAAAATCACCAATACAATCCTACAGGTTCCAAACCATTTCTTAAAGTGAATGAAACTTTTGTCCAAAAAACAAGAAAAAACCGAGGGTATAAATATAGGAAAAATAAATGGAAAATAAGGAGATAATCCTTCAAGAGGCAACACACTATACCATAAGAAGTGGAGACATAATGAACCCAAACAAGAAAAGGTAAGAATTCTCATAAACCTGAAGATAAGTGTCATAAGTGTGGTATACATGGTCATTGATCTCGCACTTGTCGAATGCCAAAATATTTTACAGATCTATATCAAATCTATCTGAAACAAAATGTAGGTGAGACTAATTTTATTCATAAAGATGATTTTGAAGGTCATAATGTTTATCTTAATGTTAATGTTTATCTTGATGTTTCTGATTTATTTGGAAATCCAGATAAAACAAATAACATACTTAATGGTGAAATCCTTGGAGATGATTGGTATTTTTATTTATATTATGATATTTATCTTATTGTATTTTTAATAAACAATGTTAATTTTATTTCAATTAAATAAAAAAATTTAATTATATTTTGAATAGGGACATGACTTTTCATGATAGAGATTTATATATGAGTGCAATAACACATAAAATTCTCAAGAAAAATGAATGCTTTGAATATTTGACATTAACCAAAGCTAATGTCACTACAATATCAGATCCAACAGACATGATTAAAGGCTTTGAAAGAGCTAATATTTTGTTACCAAATAACATAAAATTGGGCATTAAAGAGGCATTATATTCACCCAAGTCTAGAAGAAATTTTCTTAGTTTTAAAAATATATGTGCTAATGGTTATCATATTGAAACAATAGATGAAGACAAAAAAAAAACCTTTACATTATCTCATGTATTTCATGTTAGAAGCTTGTACTTGAAAAATTATCTGTTTTTTTTAATGGAATTTATTACATGATCATGAAATCTATTGAAACAAATGTTATGATACACCATAAGTGTTCCGACCAAAAATATTTATGCTTTGGCATGATCAACTTGGACATCCAAGATCGATAATAATGCGACGAATTATTGAAAATTCACATGGGCATCCTTTAAAGAACCTGAAGATTCCTTTACCAAAAGAAAAATTGGGAAAGGATCCTATAGGATCTCCCCCCTTCAAAATTGGACGTGAAAGTTTCCTTTCATCCGGCTCAAGTAGTTACACCAAATAAAGATAAAATAAAGGGTTCCTACCTTTAAAATGGATAAAACCCCCCCAAAAAAAGGAGCCACTCCTTACTCAAGTTCCCAATAAAGACCAAGCAACATTTCATTGATTCATTCTTCTTTTCTGTTTTTTTTTTATTTCATTTAATGCCTATTGGTGTTCCAAAAGTCCCTTTTCGAAATCCCGGAGAGGATAATTCAAATTGAATTGACGTATAGTGCGACTTGTCAGAGTGAGAGTTCATGTGCTACATGTTCTCAAGGTAAATTAATTATCAAACCATCTCCATCAATGATTGTTATAAAATCATCATATTTTCTCGGAAGAATCCAAAGAGATATATGTGGATCTATTCATCTATCATGTAGACATTTTAGATATTTTATGATATTAATTGATGACTCAAGTAAATAGTCATATGTTTGTTTACTTTCTAATCGAAATGTTGCATTTGTTAGATTAATAGCATAGGTTATCAGACTACGAACGCAATTTCCTGATTATCCAATCAAGAAAATTCAATTGGATAATGCTAATGAGTTTACTTCTCAAGCATTTGATAATTTTCACCCTTCTATTGGAATTGATGTTTTGAACATCTTGTTGCTCGTGTACATGCTCAAAATGTTCTAGCAGATATCATTTACAAAGTGATTTCAATTAATTTCTAAACCATTAATTATGAAATCAAAATTGCCTACATTTGTCTAGGGGCATGCTATATTACATGTTGCATCATTGGTTAGAATTAAACCAAGTGCTTACCATAAATATTTTTATTTGCAACTAGTTTTTAGTATACCTCCAAATATATTCATCTATGAAATTTTTGTTATGTGGTATATGTGTCTATAGTGCCCTCACAAAGGACTAAAATGGGTCCACAATATGGAATATAAATTTATGTTGGTTTTGATTCTCCATATATTATTAGATTCCTTAAACCTTTAACGGGTGATTTTTTAAGGCACATTTTGAAGATTGCGACTTTGATGAGAATATTTTTTCATCATTAGGGAAATGAAAGTTAGTACCTGAAGTATGACAAGAAATTACCTAGAATAACTCAAAGTTATCTCATTTTGATCCAAAGACAAATCAATGTGAATTTGAAGTTCAAAAGATAATTCATTTATAAAATATTACAAATCAATTACCGGATGTTTTCACCAACATTAAGAAGGTGGTTAAATCTCATATTCTAGCTGCAAATCCTCTATCTAGAATTGGAATCTTTTAAACTCCTGAAAAGCTTATAAAAATTGCAACCTATTTAAAACATGAAAGCTCTTAAAAAGATAAAATTTTGTCTTAATTTATAAATTAAACATCTTTTAAATGAAAAATTTATCTATCAATCGATGTATACATAAAAGGTCTTGAAGCACTTTTACATGAACAATGCTCATCCTTTAAGTAAACATATGATTGTTCGACCACTTTATGTGAAGAAAGACCCTTTTCAACCGCTGGGAGAGGATGAAAAAATTCATGGTCTATAAGTATCATATCTTAATGTTATTAGAACACTCATGTATCTTGTGAATTTTACAAGACCAAATTTAGCATTTACAGTCAATTTATTGGTAAGATATAGTTCCACTCTCATACAAAAGACACTAGGATGGGGTAAAATATATACTTCACTTTCTCCGTGGAACAACTAAAATGGGAGTTATTTTATAGTTGATCAAATTCACAATTGATTGGATATGCAGATGCATGTTATCTCTCTAATCACCACAAAAAAAAGATTACAAATAGATCATTTGTCTACATATGACTACAATTTCTTAGAGATATATCAAACAAATATTAATGGACACTTCATCAAATCATTCAGAAATTATTATAATCTATGAAGCAAGTCAAGAATATATATAGCTAAAATCAATTATCCAGCACATAAAAGAAAAATATGGATTGTCAATCATTGAAGATAGTCTTATAATATGGTTTGAAGGTAATGCTACTTGCATCACTCAAGTTCGAGGAGGTTACATTAAAAAAGACAAAACAAAGCATATTTCACCAAAGTTTTTTTTATATTCATGAGATTCAATAGAAGGGAAAATTTGATATCAAGCAAATTAGGTCAAGTGATAATTTAACAAACTTATTTACAAAGTTTTTATCAGCCTCGACTTTTAAGAAACTTGTCCATAATATTGAAATGTTTCATCTTAAAGATTTATCATAAGACATTTACTTTTCTGGTAAAGTCAATGCAAATTATATTCTTTTTTCCTTCATTTAGGTTTTTTCCTATTGAGTTTTCCTTTGCAATGTTTTAAAGAGGTAATTTGATATTTTTATGAATCCCAAAGCATTCAAACATGGATCTTGAAGTATTTATATAAAACCTTTTATTAAATTTTGAAGTATTCAAAAATCACACAAAAATATTATATTTTTTTTCTTTTACTTAAGTTTTTTTTCCATTGAGTTTTTCTTTATAAGGTTTTAATAAGATATATTTTTAGTATATGGTCATTAAAGAGTAAATGTTATAAAATCTATAAATATATATTAAATGCCCATTAGAATCTTTTAAACTTCATAATTTTTGGATTTAATCTTTTAGTTTTTAATTACACTTAAATTTTCGAGTGTTCTTTAATGTTTTTATTTTTTTTATAAATACCCTACTTATCTTGTATTTTAAATATTAAAAAAATTATATAAAAAAAATATGAACATCTCTATTATAAACACGCATGTTTTTACTTGTTTTTTAATTTTTTATAAATAGAAAAATGCATCTATGTTATTTTGTGTTATGGGCCTTAATGATGCGAGCCACCAGCCCACGTCAGCCCATTTTCTGATGACGTGTGCAGTTAGCTAAATCGAGTCCGGCTCACTGATCGTACGGTTTATATAACATCAATCACAAATTATAATTACACGGCGAAGATTGAAGCGGCAGCACGAGCAAAAAAGAACCGGCAACACACAAACAGCCCACGCCCGCCCTTTAGCACTCTCGGCGTTTCTGCGTTACGCCTGAAAAATAGATCGGAACTCGAAGAACTTTCTGGAGTTTGACGACGCCATTCTTTCTGCTTCTGCGTAAGTTTATTATATCTCTCTGCTCTTTTGCTCTTACTTTCCTAGGGTGTTTCGATGCTCGAGAGCTTGCTTTTAGGGTTTTTAGTTTATTAATTCGTTCTTTTCAGGTTTCCTTGTGAAGTTATTTGCTTAAAACTCTGTATCTGATTAGGTTTAATTTGGTAGGGTGTGCATGTGCATGTTCTCTTGTTGATTTTCTAGGGTTTCGTCTTTGATTTGATTTTCAGATTCTCAAATAACACGACGAATTGTAGCTATTGACTGTATTGGACTGGTGAAAGCTGTGGTCTTTGGTCGTTTTGCTTTTTGATATGGCAGATCCAACTGAACCCGAACCTCAACAGACTGAAGCAGGTACGCATTTTTCTTTGTCAAGACTCGTCTCTTTTTTTGCTTTTTTCGACTTCATCTATTATCCGTTGTAGTAATTTTTTATTTTTATTTTAATATATATATATATATATGGCCTTTGCAGTGTGCAATTTTTTTAGAAAACCGATGAAGAACAAGAATATTAGAAAGAGAATGATTGATGAGGATCAGGATGAGGATTCAAAAACTCAAACATCTCTGTTACACAGTCAGAAAAAAGCCCCGAAAGCTGACAGTAAGCTCTACTTTTCTACTGGACCGTCAAAGAAATCGTCTGAGTCAAATGCAGAACCTGAAAGGTTGTTATTTCAATTCGAGTCTTCTAAGGAAATTCAAGTTCAGCATGATAGTAGAGCAACTGCAACTCTAGAAACTGAGACTGAGTTTTCGAAAGATGCCCGGGCCATTCGTGAGAGAGCTCTAAAGCAAGCTGATGATGCTTTGAAGGGTAAAAAAATGAGTTCTGGTGATGAAAAGTTGTACAAGGGGATTCATGGGTATACTGATCATAAAGCTGGGTTTCGAAGAGAGCAAACGATTTCAAGTGAGAAAGCTGGTGGATCACATGGGCCTCTCAGGGCTTCTGCTCACATAAGAGTGTCAGCAAGGTTTGATTATCAGCCGGATATATGTAAGGATTATAAAGAAACTGGTTACTGTGGGTATGGAGATTCATGCAAGTTTATGCACGATCGAGGGGATTACAAGTCTGGGTGGCAGATGGAGAAAGAATGGGAGGAAGCAGAAAAGGCAAGGAAGAGAAATTTGGCCTTGGGAATGGATGATGAGGAGGTTGGGGGTGCAGGGCACGATGATGATGACGAAGATGAGTTGCCATTTGCTTGTTTCATTTGTAGGGAGAATTTTGTGGATCCTGTCGTGACTAAATGCAAACATTACTTCTGTGAGCATTGCGCTTTAAAGGTAGCCCCTTTTGCTCCTACGTGTTGCACTTTAGCTATTGTTTCCTTTGTGATTTTGCTTTCTGAATTATGTTTTGAAATTACTTAAATTTTCCGTGATTTTGAACTTATTTTATTCCCCCCCCCCTTTCTGCTTTACAGCATCATGCGAAGAACAAGAAGTGTTTTGTGTGCAATGAACCTACTCTTGGCATCTTCAATGCAGCTCATGAAATACGCAAAAAGATGGCTGAAGCTGGTAAACGATAGTTTCAACTCTTTCCTCTGTAATGTTGTAGTCATGGATGTGTTCTCTATACTGTGTAGGAAGTGGCTATTACTATGTCCTTCTTTTCTTAGGTAAATTATCAGAGGAATTTTATTTTTTAGTAGTTCCTCAAAACTCATGTCTATCTGAACTATCTGTACCATCTGTCAGAAAACAATCTAATTCACTTGAGACTACATTTGGAATTAATATACTAGATTGTTTGTTTCGAGTGTATTTGTCAGGAGTTTCAAGCTTTTATAGGTTTTCTATTCTTTTGCACTCTATACTTGGTAGTAGCCATACTGACGACATTAGAGTTGCCCTATTTGCAGAATTAGATCTTGAATTACATCTAGTTGCCCAAACTTTGTTCGGTAACTTTTTTGAACAAATTAGATTGTCTTTGATTGTAACCATTGAGTCATAGGTCATTTGATTTGTACTCCTTGATGCAGCAGTGCAGCTTAGAATATAAATCTGAACTAATAGCTGTGAGCTGAGCCTGATAGGTCAAATTTGCGAAGAACAGAAAAAAGAAAGTGCATATAGATTTTGCAGTATCTTTGCTACAAGAAATGTTGGATTTCATTAAGGTGTTAGTCAATGATGATGAATGATAACTACATATACAAGAGCTTATCGGCTGTACATATATTCATTGTCTCATGTATATCTAACCAGGGGAGAACCCTGCAAAATTTCTTTACACACCAGTCATGGCCTTCTTGGTGCCAAACATACTTCTTTCCAAAGTGTTTTCGTGGTTCCATAAGTGTGGAGATGGTGAGGCAAGCAATGGCCACAATTGATTCCCCCATTCTTGTACTTTCCAACCAACCATCTTTGAGTTTTGCCTTAGAACCTTGTTCACTGCCTTTAGGTAGTTGCTCGAGTCATGGTCTCTTAGAATTGTACCTTCCGAGCCATAGGCTGTGGGATCGCTAAGAGTTTCCAGTGGGTGGGGACAATTCAGGAATGCCTTTATGGCACTTGCAGCGAACCTGTGTTGGGTTTTATCAAAAGCATACAGTGCACTTCCTGGAGGGAGTAAAGGGTGTGGAGGAGATGACTTCTCATCAGGTTGGAGTATGAATAATTTCCCAAGTGGAGAGTACAGGAATTTCTGCATAAAAACACAGGAGAAGGTGAGTGAGAAATTTTGACTGCATTTATATTTTAACTCTAATATGGTCTAAACTAAAGATTGGGAGTGGAACAAAACCAGGCATCTTTGAACTTCTTAAAAAATAAGGTACATGCTACATTTGGAGTGTGAACCTTTGGATGGAGAACGAATTTGAGGGGATGCCATGAAGTTGATAGTCCAACTCCTTAGACTATACAAGTCTGAGCGAGTAACATATAGATGGTTTGAGAATGGAAAGATATAGTTGATCAAACAGATGCTTACATTTTTAGTTAGACAAGGGTGTGACTGGAAGGAGCCATTTAATCGCTTGAGGACTAGTGTCACATGGTTGGGGTAGTTGCAGGAGAAAGCTCTTGGGACAATATCTCTATGCATCACTACACAGTGTACATGGTTGTCATCTAACCCCAAATAATTTAGGATCTTTTGGCCTCCACAGAACACAAATGGTGAGCCAAAAGTGACCACTGGCCTAAGAGCAGAGGTCTTGACGATCTTCCTGGTCAGGAGCATCAAGTGGACTAAAAGGGAGAGGCTACCCCCAAGAGAATGGCCAGTAAATTGAAGCTTAGCACGTTCTCCATGTTTGTTCAAATGTTCCATTATTTCTGGCATGAACTGTTCATATATTCCCTTTGCCGCTTCATAAATTCCTCTGTGAACAAGCACATCTGTACCCTGTCAAACACAGTATTTAATCAATGGTACAAGTTTTTCTCCTCTTCTAAAATGGTGTATCTTATCAACACGACTTTTTGCGAGTTGTGAGAGTTTGCAGCCGATACTTACCTCAAATTTAGTGGGTTCAAATAGGAGGTTTGCCTGCCAAGATGCAAGGGAGTCGGATCCCTGCAATTTGGAAACACGAAAACAAGTTCAACACTTCTCAGATTTGTGTCTATCTTTCAGAAATAGAATATCATACCTAATGTGAAAACTATAATACGATATTAGGACTATGTTCCAAAGCATACAAAATGCAATGAATGACGGAAGGAATTATTTACCTGAATCACAAAGCAGCGTGTATACGTGCTTACATCGTCACAAATAAACCATTCACAGGGTGCTGAGTGGAGTGACTGAAGGTCCCTTGCTGCCTCCTGTTTTTCCTTCTCCCCGGCCGCCACCATGGCTGTCATAGTTGATGCTGCAACATAAGCAGCCACCTCTGATTTATATACTCGCTGAGGTCTCTCGCCATCTTCAACGGGCTGGTCTCCGTCCTCGACTGGTCGGTTTCCAGTACTGCTTGAATCAGTCCAATCACCTTCCTGCTGAGGTTGAATGCCAGGAGAAAGAAGGCCCTGTGCACGTGATTGGACATAAGATGCAGCTGAAGCAGCAATCCCATAAGCAAGAGATGAGCAGATGGGGTGCTTCTGCTCAGGTTCCTCCGTGTTCCCTGAGTTGGATTTGGCAACTACAAGGGTAGCTGCAGGGGCGTGAGTCGCGTCATGATCAAGCTTCTCTTTCACGGCAGCAGCCTCCGCTTTCTTTTCTAAAGAAGATGTGACAAAGTGTAGGCCGTAATATCTCCTCAAATCCATGGCCTGCATATTAATGGATAAATTACTAGTGTTAGATGCATATTTTGCTTGGGCTGGCATTACCTCTCTGGGCTGATGATTGATGAAGTAAGTAGATTACTGACTACCTTGCTTTGATGAATCACATGATGGATGAGTGATTATTTTCTAAAGAGTTAAAATATTAATTTTCACCATTATTTTTGAAATCCAAAACCAGATTTCTTATTTCTTAACCAATTGATCGCTACTCGCTAGTACAATGAGTTAGCCGAGCAGTGAAGTTTAGATGATCCAGATCCTAGAAGGACGGGCCGCGTAATTGCTGTGAGGGACAGAAAGTGCGTACCTTAATCTCTTGTATAACATAAGCCATATTGCACAAGAAAGCCAGCTTTGAGAGTAGCTTGGTATCAGACAATCCAACTGGAGCCAAAAATCTTAAAAATGTTTCTCTATCATATTTTATTTCTCCTCCTTCCTCGTCTGAGTTATAGTCTACCATGCAGCCATCCTCGCAATTACTATTACCATTTTTGTTGGCATCAGATAACTCTTCTTCTCCATATATGTCCTCTTTCTGTTGCCTATTCCTCCAATGATTTCTGATCTCGTAAATCCGCTCCACCCAATTCGCTCTCTTTACCTCTCCTAGTTCATTGCTAGCACTGCCCTCATCTGAACTGTCCACTATGATCTCATCTTTCTTTAATGAACCGTCAACTCCATCCTTGGCAATATTCATGTCTTTGCTTGTCTCAGGGTCAAACAGAAATGATCGAAGTGATGCTGGGATTATGGAGCTAGAAATCTGAAAAGGGAAGATACCAACCGAACGGCTGCTTTTAAGCTTTGGTTGTGATGATGCAGCACGGACGTAGCTAACGGAATAACAGAGGTGGTTATCTGAATAGGATCTCTGCATGGTGGCTCGGTTGCAGAAATCTTTGCCAGAATTTGAACGGTAAAGGCCATTGTGTTCTTTGAACCTATCCTTATGTGCCACAGTCGCTGGAGGGGAAGGAATAGCCATTGAATTGCATACCATGACTTGTAACTGTTGTCACCACTGTGCTGATGCTAAGTGAAGATGTTGTTGCGAACCCCTTGTTAGTAAGATGCCCCTCCCCCTCCCTCTCTCCCCTTTCTCTCTCTCCACCTATCTAGCTAAATCTTGAAGTTTGCAAAATTTCCTGGAAAAAACTCAAGGGGTGGTGATGGATTTTATAAAAAAAAGGTTAGGCAGGACAAATGCACATCGTTAACAACGAGAACATTAGGATAACACGAATGCTTGAACCGATTCGATTGGATATTTGAAATTAAACAACGCGTGTAAAGAGTCATTTGGTTTGGTGCGGAGACAGTAGATATAGTTATGTATAGA
Organism: Populus deltoides; assembly: GCA_015852605.2. Lineage (NCBI taxonomy): Eukaryota > Viridiplantae > Streptophyta > Magnoliopsida > Malpighiales > Salicaceae > Populus > Populus deltoides. The sequence continues at coordinate 13,015 of JACEGQ020000224.1, read as the reverse complement.
TTTTTTAAAGTATTTTTTATTTTTTAAAAATTGTTTTTAATATTAACACATTAAAATATATAAAAATACTAAAATAATATTGATTTAAAACAAAAATATAAAAAAAATTAATTTTTTTCAAAAATACTTTTAAAAAATAAAAACAAACATTACCTGACTTTTAAGTTTGACCGAATTGAGCATGAAAGCGCCGCCCTGGACCATGGGCATTGTATCCACCGTTTTTTTTCTTTTTTCTTTTTCGAATGGTAACTAAACTCTATAGCTGAATCTAAAAGAGTGCCATTACACGCTCTAAAAGCATAAATTGAAGTTTTTAGACATTGACGTGCCACACTAACACACTTATAATAAACGGGCACTTAAACGAGTTTAATTAAGATCTTAATGTTAAATTTCCAACCTTTTATCTACCTTTTCTGACAGTAATACATGCAATGATTTTCAAGAACAATTCACTAATAACTTTAGGTGAAGAGCATCCCACCTCAAAACCATATCACATAAGGTTGAAAATTAAAAAAACGAGGCGAGAAATTCGTCTTGTACCTGCCATCCGAAGATGATGTTGTTGATCTCGATGATGCCTTGACTCTTTCTATGTTCCAGTTTTTTGGCTTCCCCCATGCTTAGAAATGTTCGTCCTCGGATACCTGCTACAAGTTAAATCTTACTGACCATATCTAACCAACCGTATTCTCTATTTAAGTAATACATCTTGAACTCAAAAACATGATCATGCACGCTAGTGAGAAATTGCGAGGATATTAAAGCTTTGAGAGGGCAACAGAATCTGGGATCCTCAGTAATGTAAGTTTGAATATATATATATCTCCGAAATCCTTGAAATCTCTGCTCGGAAGTACCAATATGGCATCAAGGATAATGCTAGCTTTGAGTTGATTCCACTTTCTTGGGTTTTTCGATCCAAAGTTTATTCAAAGCCATTAATTAGTAATCAAAAGTTAATCGTGGGATCTAAATTTTTTTAAAAAAAATTATTAAATAACTACTAGAAAATCACTGGTTACAGGACAGGTATTATAATATTTTTGTATTATTTAAATTTTTTTTATCAACTTCTTAAATTTTTAACCAGAATTATTTTTCTTTGTCTATAATTTTTACAACCTTCAAACAATTATCTTTCTTTAAACACCATGCACTACAACTGCGGTGACGGTGGTTTAACCTCTAAATTAAATAGATCCTTTAATTAAGTCTAAGGATTGAGAACTTACGAAAAATAGCTTTGAGAAGAATCTTTCCATAAAATTACCATTAATTATTCTTACAAGAAGATCCATTGAAAGAAAGAAATAGAAGAATCAACACTTCCATCACAAGCCGTAATTAACACAATATTGAGAAAGTAGGGAGCCTCTTCCATTAAACAGAGGCTCTTGCATGTGCGCCAGGTGGATTCAGCTGCCAAGCATAACTCTCAGCAAACTTTTTTTTCTTATATATATATACAACTCTTAACAAATTAATATAGTTATTTTCCATTCTTCAAAATAATAATATAGCTATTTTTGTCCCCTTTTTTAATGTTTCTCTTTCTTTCAGCTCTCGAGCCCTTATATTCAAATGTCTGATCATGGGATTAAAGCAAACAACTAAAAGAACCCAATTGACAACTCTGATAACAAGACTATAATATCACCTGCCCAGCTAGAACTGGCTGGCCATGTGAATAAGTTTACCATCAAAAAGAATTTTGTTCGTAATTATTATTCTAAAAAAGGTTTGTTTGTACAATACCACACTTCATTTACTTGCATAAAAACACGCCAATATCAACGTATACAGCAATTAAACCAGACATCACGAAATCGGCTTGCTACTTATTTTTCAATGCATCCATGGTAATGATAAGCGTGGGAATGCCTTGCACGAAATTATACACTATATATATATACACCTCATCGTAAGGAAAATTACCGCTCCGTTTTCAAGAATTATAGTTATAGCTTATAAAAGAACGACAAAACAAACCAATTACTAAATCATTTCGAAGATACACGTTACCTTAAATTATCTTCTTGCCATGCACTGATGCGGCCATGCTTCTTTCATAGTATGCCAATATGGAAGGCCATCTCCAAAGACGGATCAAAGTGAAATGGCAATGCAAATTAGACTATATAGCAGAGAGAGAGAGAGAGAGAGGCAAGAAATGTACTGTCCCTATGAACAGAGGTGACACAAAAATATATGGTGTGTGATTGAATTTGGACAAGAGATTCTCTGAAATGCAGGTGGGTTTTATTTGTTTTCTGACATTCAAATATATATAATGTTTGTTGAATCTCTCTCAAAATGGGATTCTGTTGTGCTACCGATTGATGGAGATGCTTGTGCCTATACATGTATGTAAGATTGCATGTGGAATCGATCGAAGAGTCTTTTCACGTGTTCAATGACAAGAGGACAGCTTATATGGCCAAGGATGTCCCTACTCTATTTCTATATTGCCTAGCAAAAGTCCTCTGAGCTTCTTCTATTTTTTTTTTAACTAATCGCCAATATTTTACCAGCAACCTTTTTCCCAATACAACTACGCGACATTGTTGTCTTAACATAATAGGCGCTGAGTAGAGTAAATAGTGAAAGTGCCTTTAGCGCCAAATGTTCGGTTGCATGAGGCACCCGCTGCCAGTACCCTCCACATTGCATCGCCGGCCTGGTGGCTGGTGGAATGGAAGCACCCATATATGCACCTGCTAGCAGTAGCTGCTGCTCGTGTCCAATTCAAGTCAGCTGGCTTTAAAACAGAAAGGCCCATCTTTCCTAGCAGTTTGCCAAGATTCTCCCCCTCGGGTTTCACCGAAACCACCACACGTGGCTACAGTTTGTATGCGCTCTAACCGGAAGGTCCCTGTCGTGAGAACACTTTCCAACTTCTTTTCCTGGGTGCAATGTATAGCAGGGAGTGAGATTTTGCAGGGTCTGATGGCAATCTTGCTCTTGAAGACTTCAACTGTTGATTTCGTGTCACATCTAAAACTTGCACTGCTAATTTGTTCAATCATGCCTGTCTCTTCATCTGTCTTCATTGAATTTTATCACAAAATCAAAGAGCCAAACCTCATCTAAAAAAATCAATTTTTTTTGGTAATTATAGTTGAATTCTTCATAGATCCCAATGCAATTTATCAATCTATTCCATAACTAATTCCACCATTTTTTTTTGTTATATTTTTTTTAACAATAAATACAAACAAAATTGAAAAACTATATTGGGATATAAATTAGAATGCTCTAGTTTTTTGGGGTCTTACAGAAACTATATAAATTTGTTTGCATAGTTTTAGTATAGTTTCCGAAATACTTATATGATCGAATACCACTTAACCAAGCTTACAACGAATTAATTTTGATAACCACAATAGTATTGTCTAGATAAATTCATATAATTCTCTCTTAAGACTCCTTACAAATTAAATTCACAAGCTTTCATTCACAATTTATTTAATTTTACAACTACATAAAATAAAATAAAATAAAAAGGCACTTTACGACCTAAAAAACTCGAATCTAATTTAGAAAATAAAACGAGTTTTTATTAATATTTGTGAAGATTTTCAATTTAAAATATCAAAAAATAAAAGGAGGGTTTTGGTAAATCATCAAAGTCTAACGATGAAATTAAAACAGAGACTAACAGAAGGGTTATATATTTGTCCTTAAAAAATGGCAATTTAATAATTTATTTGATCAGAGCCACGGCAACATCATAAATTCTGGGGTAAAAACTGACTGCCATTAAACCCATTTTTCTGGGTCTTGGAAGCTTTGTTGGACTTGGCCTTACAGTCCCGGTTTGGGCTATTTGTTATAGCAGATTACACCGGGCCATAAAACTGGTAAGCCCAGGAGTCTGTAGAAGAATAAAGTCTTAGTAGAAGCCCAATTGTTTTTTTTTTCTTTTTCACTCCATTTTGCCAGGGAGCCTCGTCTTTGTTTTGATTAGAGTGTGTGTTTTTGCTAGTATGTTTTCCAAGGTGTTTTTTAATTGAAAATAAATTAAAATTTTTAAAAAAAAATCACGCCCTCTTTGTTAGATATTATCACGTGTAAAGGGATTTGGGCAGGGAAGAGAAGAGGAAAGTTCTTATTATTCCATTGCAATATTTAAATGACCCAACACACTGATATCTCGCAAAAAAAAAAAAAAAAATTAATTATGCAACGAAGTTAAATATCATTCCTCTATATACTAAAAAAAACGAAGTCATGGTGTATTTCTGGTGGTTTATTTTTATCGGATCACAATGGCAGTAATGTAAATCTTAGGCTACACTAACTTCTCCTTCAACTTTGATTTTTTTTTTTAATTTATTTATTTTGTCGATGCAAAAGAGATTTCAATCTCTCTTTACTCAAAATATAAGAGAAAACATTTTTATTTTGTCGTGTCCGTACGGTGTGTAAAATTATAGAGGTAAAGAAAAAAACTTAAATCGATGAAATTAAAAAAATAATTATATAATTTTGAAATCAAAAAAATCAAACTGAACCTAAATTAAAAAAATTAAAAAAACAAAGTTCATATCAAGCTAAACCGTTTTAAACTGATTTTTATCTAAATAAATCGAATGAAAACCGATTAATTTAAATTGGTTTTAGTTTTTTAAAAAAAAAATTAATTTAATTTTTTTTTTAATAAAAACTTAATGGAATGGAAAATGATCATTCTAGATTATAAGTAGCTGGCACTAAATTTTACTCCCTACCTACCACCGAAAACATTCAGGTTTTTTTTTTTTTTTGAATAAAATATTCAGTTATCAGTACAATAAATAGCAAGCCAGTTGTTAGTCAGCCACTGGATTAGGCTATCAAACGCGTGTTCCGTCAAATCTCTTATCTCACCCATTTCTCTGTGCTTTCTCTATTGTCTGACAACTTTTGACTAGCTTTTTAAAGTATTGTCTTAAACATGGCATCGCACCTTTTACGATTCTCAATCATCTACGAGATTGCCCCTTGAGTTTGTTTGTTCTTGTGATTATGACAACGGTATTACCAGGAAATTGGAACATTAGCTGAAGTGTAATTCAAATTCAAGACCTTATCTTTGTTAAAAATAAAAAAGGAGAGTGCCATCAAGACCTTATCCTTTATATTTATATATATATATATATATAAAAGTAATATCACTTTGATTTTTTTTATATTGAATTAATTTTCTAGACTGGATCCACAAAAGCTAAACTCTTTTTTATGTTGAGCCTATAAAAACTATTTTTTTCTTTAAATTAAGCTAATGAGAGTTCAAATCTTCTTTTAGGCTGAGCTTGTGGTTTTGAGCTTTGTTTTTTAGATTGAGCCTATAAAAACCAGTTTTTTTAAAAAAACTTAAACTATAATTTTATTTTATTTTTTTCAAATACCATAGTATTTTTTTTGGGCTTTCAAGGAGTTTTTCAGACCTATTAAATTTAAGATTATCAATAATTAACAAGCTGGTGATATCTTAATAGCCAATTACCCACCTGGACCGGTTTAAATTAAGGAATCCAAATCTTGGTCCTCTCTACTTTCAATCATTTTTAGATTAGTTTACAAGTTTGCAAAATAGCCTTTCATAAATTGACACATGAGTACACTTTTTACTTGGGGCACAACCCACTCCCCGATGCGACTATTTCGCTCGTTAGGTGTTACTAAATGCCATAAAGTCTCGTCCCTTTTGTAGCAGGAGTGGTCCAGAATTTTTGATGCAGTAGCTAGGGTTTTGGACATAAAGAATAAGCTTTTCACCACCTCCTCAGATTGTGTCCCTCTACATGATTTCTTCGCAAATTATTGTCCATTTTTTTTAGAATAAAGAAGAATGTCCCCCTACCCTCCGTGCTGAAATTAATTGTTTGCTTGACTAAAATGGCCGTGCATAAACAAGGTTTTATCCAAACCTGGATGAACTAGTTCTAGCAAGTCTGGCAAGGACGAGCACGTACGACTCAATTAAGGCATCCAAAAACAAAATCTCATCTGTACGTACGTGCGCTGTATGTATTTCAATTTGTTTTAACTATCAGTTTATTGTTTGGATATATATATATATATTGGTGTTTAATTTGGCAATTTGTGACTAGAATTTAACAAGAATGGACCTCTAATTAATTGATTTCCAACTAGCGAGGAAGGAAATATATAACAGTTGATGACCCGCATTTATTATAATAATTAATATCGTTATTTGGAGAATGAAAAACGTTACCTTTAATCATAATTATTAGATTGCATTTTTAAATTAAGATTCTAAATTAACATGTATGACACGTCCAACGTAATTGTTTGTAATACAATATTTAAGTAGTACTTTTTAATAATGTTAATAATAATATATTCTTATTAATATTCAAGTAATTTTTGAAACTCATTGCGCCGATTTTTAATTTTTTTTATTTATAAGTGAATAATTAGTAGCTTAAAATACAGTAAAAATGTTCGATGTTGTAAGAATATTTTACATGTGAATATTTTTTTAGAAGACAAATAATCTAACCTTTCCCTGCATCCTAAAAAAAAAACAATTGATAAGCAAAGTGCACAATGAGATATTCACCGTAAAAATTATATATATATATATATAGGTATTCGGATAGTTTATACGCACCTCAACTAATTTCATGACCTTGAAGTTAACGACTATATAAGTCTCCAATGGCTTTAAGAGAACTCAAGCTCGTGATTATTGGAAAGCAAACTCAAAACCTGACCAATTAAACCACTCCTCATCATTGTATATTTTAGTTTTATAGTTAATAGCTAGAAAAGCACATAGATTAAATCCAAGTTAATCTTAGAATAAACTTTACGAGCATAAATTTATTTGTATCATAAATAAATATTCAATTTTCATACTCTTTTGCAGTGTTAATGTTTGTTTATAAATTTTAGATCTCAAGAATTACGTTTTATTAAGCCTGCGTAATGCATAAGATATTATAAATTCTAATTATGACTAGAAAAAACATAAAGTAGGAAGTACAAAACTTGTTCCCCTTCTCTAATCACACGTCCTGAGCCTAGATACAGGAGCAGTAATTTTCCGTTCCATAAACTCTCATCCCTCTCGCTTTCAAGATTGAATCTTAAGCTTAAAAAGAAGAAGAAAAATCTTCACAGCTATACGAAGACCGCACCGAGAAATGATGTCAAAATCATACAACATTGTACAATTGGAATACGATGTTCTCTAATAAAAAATAGTTATTTTTTTACAATCCATAAACACGGTTCTAGATTTAAATAAAGCGTGTTTGGCAGTGTAGTTACGGGTGCTTTTCAAATAACTTTTCGTGCCAAAATGCATGTTAATGATTTTTTTTATTTTTTAAAAATCATTTTTGACATCAGCACATCAAAACGATCCAAAATATACAAACCATATTCAATTTTAGTAAAAAAAAAATTTAAAATTTTTGAGAATGCAGTCGCAGCCACGTTCCCAAACATAGTCATAGTGTTTGTGTTTTAGGTTAATTTTTAATATATTTTTTATTAAAAAATATTGTTTTGTTTTTTAAATTTTATTTATAATATCATTTTAATAAAACAATTTAAAAATATAAAAAAAAGTTTTAAAAAAAATTCTTCAGAAGCGACGGCTCCTGGTAAATTAGCATGTACTTGTGCTTTTTCAGTCATGAAGTAACTTTTACTTGATGAGACATCACATAAAAATGCTCCTAGGAAGTGCTGTCGGTGACTCATTGGCTGCTAGATCCTTTAGGCCGAAGGGCATAAATAGCAAGGAGAATATATTTCTACGATGAAAAAGTGAACACTTCCAAGTTCCATGGTCCCAATTCGATGATAGTATCCGGGCACTACATGTCTGGATCGTCCAATAGAATAGCTGCCACGTGGGTCTTTTCTAGTGGGGAAATTGAATGCTATCATGATCTTGTCCTTCTAAATTCTTAGGATTAGCCAATAGATTAGCTCCATGTATTCTGAAGAACAATTTTGCCCTGCCCATGAAGGGCAGGCTGGGCGTAGCAATAGGGTTCATATTCTTAGTCAGCACCTTCGAGTTGAAAGCATTGGGACCCTTCCAGCTTCTCTTTGTAGCAAATTGATTGGTTGGGATCAAACTGCAGATAACCATGTAATGGAAGCGTGGAATGTCATTAAAAAGGTGCCCGTGTTGCTAGGCAACTGGGCGGCTTCGAATGAACACGTGGATATATATAATACTGTGTTAGAGAGAATGCAACGGATTTTAAAATATTTTTTATTTGTAAATAAATTAAAATAATATTTATTTTTTAAAAAACTATTTTGACATTAATATTTTAAAATAATCTGAAAATATTAAAAAATTATTAATTTAAAACTAAAAAAATTTCAAACCTTTTAATTGTATTTTTAAAACATAAAAATAACCACTGCTAACAGAAAAATCATTAAAAATTATTATTTGGTTGATGTAAATGGAAGCATATCTTGGTGTTACTTCATTTACATTTATATCTTTAGTGCTCCCTCCCTCCTAATTTATTTATCCATCATCATCTTCTATCATTTATTATTTTGTTTGATTTGCAAATTCTCAACACTATCCTCACTTTTAAATATAGAAATTCGTGGACCTTGAAAAAAAGTGTGATTAATCAAATGATTGAGAATAATATTGAAAAATCATCAAGAAAAAAAAGAGAGAAAGAAATTCATGTGCTTTGGTTGAAAAATAAACAAATATTTTGAAACAATTCATCACAATTGTAATAATTTATGATATTATAATTTAAGAATCATACAATTAAATGTAAATATAACCAACCATCACTTAAATTGATTACATCAAACTAAACAATCAAACATGACATAATTCATTTAGAAAATTAAGTAAGGTAATGAAAATAATCCTAAAATCTCAAACCAATTAAAAAGCAGTGAAATATAAAAGACAAGGATAATTAGTTACACAAAAATACACATGGAATTCATTATGAGAAAATAAAATATTAAAAGGTGCCACATATAAAATTGTTTTCTTACCCCGAATTTTGAAGTAACTCAAACTTGTTTTCTCTCTCCTCTTTCTTGTCAACAAAGCGAAGAGAATGAAAGCATTTACAAATACATTTTATTCTAAAATATGACACCTTTAGGTTTTAATATAGACTAGATACATGAGTATTTCTTTTCTCACTCGGGTCTATAATTTAAGACAAACCCAACTAAAAACTATCTTGACTTAAATTGAGCCAACTTATGAAAATTAAACATCTCTTTGATCGCCTCCATCAAGCACATCTCAAGTACTATACAAACTAATCAAATTCAAAAAACGCTTAAACATGACTATAGAGATAGGATTCATCAACATATCTGCAAAGTTTTAAAATATAATAATCTTTTTCATTGATACAACACTATGTGACATGATATCTAGAATGAAGTGATACTTGACATCGATATATTTGGTCTTTTCATGACACATTTAGTTATTAACCAAATGAATAGCACTCTAGCTATCATAATGCAAAACAATCAACTTTTGTGATAAACCAAGATTATCAACTAAACATCTCAGTCATCAAGCTTTTTTTATTGTCTTTGTTAATGCTATAAAGCTTATTAATTAATCTTTAATGTCCAATGTATGATCTCTGTCCCTGCGAAGAAAAGATGTTTTACCACAAACAATAATAATAATAACTCATGTTTATTATCATCGAGATGCTGAGATTTGCAGCTCCAAAAACATTATATAGTCTCCTCTAAATAACCTTAATAGACCTCTTTTAGGTTGCAAGCCAATGAACTCAAACTAGGTATCAACTAATATAAGTCTAATAATGAAATAAACTCCTAAATAATGTCTAATAGGCCAAAACAAACCCAAATTAAAAATAATTATTCAACGTAAAATAAATAAACCGGGGAGTATATTTCTTTAAATTTATCAAGATGGTATTTAATGGACATACCTTCTTATACAACTGAGGAATATACAATTAATGCTTCATATACAATTGGTTTATCAGAGATTTGGTCATGTAAAGAGTTTCCAACTTTGTCCATAATCCAGCAGTCATAGTCTCTTCATCAACTTTTCTCAGAACTTCATTAGATAAACAAAGCTTAATAGCATTGTGTGCTCATTTCATAAGATCATGTTTCTCCTCATTATCCATCCTTTTAGGCAAATAAACTTTGTTAAACTAGTAAGGAACACATCGTAATACGCCACAAACTGAAATTGTTCCCACAATTAAGTTTCTCTACATTAAACTTAGCTATTGACATTACATTTGTTTTTATTGTGAAAGCTAAGTGATAACTAGGCAAGCTTTAATGCTAGTTTATAGTGAAAATAACCTTAAATCTCAAACCAATTAACAAGTAGAGAAATATGAAAGACAAACATAATCAATTACATAAAAACATACATGTAATTTACATGGTTTCACAACTTAGACCTACTTTATGGGTGAGACAATCAAGAAAACTCACTATGAGAAAGTAGATGACTATAAGGTGTCAAACAAAATTGTCTTCTCACCTAAAATCCTAAAAAAAAACTCAAGATTCACATTTTCTTTTTCTCTCTAGTCACAAAGTGTAGACAATAAAAGCATTCACAAATAAGTCTTACCGTACCCTAAAATATAATAACTTTAGGTTTTTATGTGGACTAAATACATCTATATTTTTTTTTCACTTGGCCCATAAATTAAGATAAACCCAACAAATAAAAAAATTCTTACAAAATGTGGCATTAGATGGCTAAATCTCATTAAAAAGAAAACTATATCTTATCTCCATTAATTCCTCTCGCTTAAAATGTTAAAAATCATTATAATTACTTTTTTTATAATCCGGAATCATACCTTTGTTTTGCAATAGAAAAAGGATAAATACCAATCACTAGGTTTTGTATTTCGTGTATAATATATCAAACTTTAGGAGGTAAGAGACTTAATTTTTTGAGGAAATTTTCATTTTAGCCCTTGTTTTTTTGTGTAGAGAATTTAAATGTTGTACTTTGTGTACTTCAATTTGGATCGGTACTTGCATGTGATCAGTCAAAATATGGTTCCTGTAATTTATTAAATAAATGTTCATTTTTATGTTTAAAAAGTGTTTTTTATAAATTTTGATTTTTTTATTTTAAATTAATATTTTTTAAAATATTTTTGAATTATTTTAATATATTTATAAACAAAATATATTTTAAAAAACAAACATCACTGTAATCTGAAAAACTTCAGTGTACTTGAAGATTCACTTGTATAACATGCCTACAAAGTAGCTTTAACAGATAAACAGGTGATTTGATGTAAACGATATTGTGTATATATATAAAAAAATAAATAAATAAAATAAAAGGAAATAAAACTCTCGTTTCCTTTCATGTTTGTATTTAAAAGATATTATCCGAGATCACGCGAAACTCGTGATTTCAATCTCAGAACTTCCCTTTTCCCTCTTGTTAACGTATGCTGTTGATTAGTCAATTATTGAAAAAATAAAAAGAATTAATACAGTATCTGTAATTGTTTATGTGATTTTTTTTTTTATTTTCTTCTTCTTTTTTCCAGTAAGGTTCCATCTGCGATGCATTTGGTATGGACAAAAGCTTTGGGTTTCCTTGCGTCCGATTAGGGTATTGAAAAACCTTGAAATATTCATGGAAAATTTATCAGAATGACTCGTGTGGATGCTGGCTGATTTTCACGGATGGAAAAAAAAAAGAATTCTAGAAAATGCCAGAAGTGTTGGCTGTCAAATAAAAGGTGGTCCAGTAATTAAAATCAACAGATTAAACTATATGAAGATCAGTTTACCGGTGCTCGACAACTCTCATATGTGGATGTGTTCTTCTCTGAGCCTAATATCCAGTCATGAACTGGCTAGGACGAGGAGCGATTGACAGTTCAGCGTTAAAGTTTTGGCGCCGCGTGAAGAGAAAAAGGTAGTGGGGTTGTTGAATCATATGAATGTGCAAGCAAGCAGGACCAGAGAAAGAAGATCGGCATGATGCACAGTTTCACTTTCACGGAATTGAAAAAAAGAAATAAAAATTAATTATGTTTCTTGAAGAATTATTGGGTATATATTTGACGTCGTGGCTTTTGACGACTGACCCTTGATCCTGAAGACTCCATTCATTGCATTTTTCATATTATTGATTCTATATTTATGTAAAAGAGAAAAATACAACCGACTTTGAAAAGGAATGTATTAGCACGTGGTTAGCATGTGCAAAATTTAATTATGCTTCCAATCATTTTGATAGAAGAATCAAGTTGAGGAAAGCTGTGTGGATGGTGGATCTAGTTGATAAAATCAGTAGTTGAATGATTCAGGTGAGAAATTAGATATGTTTATATATATATATATATATAAAAGCATATGAGATAAGACTAATATCTAATAAAATTTAGATTTGAAACGGTTAAATTACTAAGTTATCCTTGATTTTCATATTGGTTTTTATGTCAGTAGCGTATTTATGGAGAGGTAAATCAATATTTTATATTAATTAAAAATCATAAAGTTTTAAAATATATCAAAGGTATGTGAAAGGGTTTCATCATGGTTGGACGATGAGTGTGGTGACCTAAACGGTGAAAAATTATTTTTCACCATGTTATTAGATTCCCCATTGTGTTTTTTTTTCTTATCTTTTTTATAAACTTGTTTTTAATTTCATTTTTTAATAAGAATATTTAGTTTATTTTATTTTTAAATTTAATCCTCATTTTTTAAGTGGTTCTTTTTTTATTTTTTTTATAAAATTAATTTTCCTTTTCATTTTAGCCTTTCAATCTAAAATCATTCACCCTTTTATTTTTTTTTCAAATTTGATTATCATTATTTTTATTGCTATTTTATGTTTTTAATTGTTTTTTTGTGATTGAAAGTTTTTTCTCTTTGATTTCATACATTAGATTTTCTAAAGTTGGGATTCATGATTTTTTTCAAGTTTGATGCTTATAATTAAATGGCATATGTCACGAGTTTTATAAGCTAACATAACTTTTTA
>JACEGQ020000222.1:0-32740 GCA_015852605.2 Populus deltoides | reverse complement strand
TGATCAGCAGTAATAGCTTCCATAAATCGTGCCATGAGGCTGGGCACATGTGGCGTGACATGGGCAGAGAAACGCATCTTTGGAGGTGTCCACGGCTCACTCTGGTTGTGTAATGAGTTAAGTCAAAATACAACATGTGGTCTGTCTGAAGAAGGTAAGTCCTAGCTAGTCGGGAAGAACCATTGTCGCTATGGAATTGCTGCCGAAGTCTGCCTTCGGTGTTCTGTCCTTGTTGTATTTTATTTTATGTATTGTACTATGCTTGGATAGCTTGCTATGTGCTTTGTGTCTGCTGGGGTTGTTAACAGTTCCCTCCATCTCTGTAGGCTGGTTCTTACTGCCTGTGTAGACATCCTGAACAGGATGGTTCCTTGTATCTTTACTTCTAATTATTTTATATATATATAAAAAAAAAGAGGACGTGTATGTTTGTTTTAGCTCCTGGGTAATTTCTCATATTTTAGGGTAAAAAAAGAAGATTTATCTTGCCAACTATTGGCTTCCGTGGAAGATTTAACCCTATCACCAACTTTTAATCTTTCCATTTAATTTTCGATTACTCATGTAAGAAAGATATATGATCACTTATGGTGAGAAAACGTCAGCACTGGAGGGAAACATTTAATTTTCGACTACTTAAATAAACGACGAAACTTCCACGACCCTTTTGGAGGGAGATGGCCAAAAATAAAGTATTGTGTTTGTAATTATGATTGTAATTGTTGTTTTTAATTATTTTTAATTTGAAAATATATTAAAATAATATTTTTTAATTATTTTTAAAAAAATTTATTTTTGATATTAGTAAATAAAAAAAATTTAAAACACAAAAAAAAAATTAAAACAAAAGTTTTTAAAAATTTTATAAATACAATTTTTACCACAAAATCAAATACCTTCTAAGTATGTGAATAATAAATTCTTTTAGTCCTAATTTAAATTATTAATCACTAAACAGAAGTTAATTCGACAAGTTTATTTTTCCATTGAGTCCGAAATTTGGAATTTAAACTTAACTTCTCATCGCATGTAATTTATTTATCTATAACATATAAGATTAATGTAATTTATTTAAACTGAACATCTCATAGCATGTAATTTAGTTATTTTGTATTTGATCTTAATTATTTTAACATGGTATCGAGCTGGTTTTATGGAACGAGGTTTAATCCCTAACACAATTTCACCGATCCAACTTCGAAAAAAAAAATCGGAGTGAGATTTTGTCTTCCGCTCAGAAAATTTAGTATTTCGCCGGCCGCAATTATTTTGGCATTTCATCTTCCCTTCACCTTTTTGCAATTTGGTATTTATGCTCAGCTTCTACAAATTTGTTTTGTATTTTGGAGTAATCGTATAATTTTGAGAAGATATTTGTTTAGTTTCTGCAATCTCTATTCCGCCTTACAATTTGATATTTTGTTTTCCACGCTTTGCATTCTCGGTTCTCCGGATTGTTAATTATGGCTACCGAAAGAGATGATTCTGCCTCGCCCGTGAGTGCGAGGTTGGATGGGAAAAACTATTCGTATTAGAGCTATGTAATGCGAAATTTTCTTAAGGGTAAGAAGATACGGGGTATATTAGTGGAACTTATATGATACCAAAGAATATCGAGGAGGGGATGCCGCTTTGATAGATACATGGGAAGCAAATAATGCAAAGATCATTACTTGATCAACAATTTGCTGAGCATTCGATAGGTAATGCTAGCTTGGCGAAGTATGAGACAACAAAAGAGGCTTGGGGATCATCTCAAAAGGTGTGTTCACGCAATCAAATTCTTGCAAAAATCAAGATCAATTAGAGAATGACATACAGCTCTTCATTAGAAGAATATGAGTATTCAAGAGTTTTATTCTCGCTATGACAAATCTTTGGGATCAATTGGCTCTTACAGAATCGCAGAATTAAAGGTAAGTGGTGCCTATATTGAATGCGAGAAAAAAGAACGATTGATACAGCTTTTAACAAAGATTTCGCAGTTGACTTCGAAAAGACTTAGAGGTTTAATTCAGATCGCTCTCCACCGCGCTCTCGCTGACTTTGTTGTCGTGAGTTATTGGTCAAGAAATACGCCTTCGCCTTATTCTAAAAGGGAATTCTTCTACTTCAAATCCTTCTATACTAGTAGTAACTTCCTAAGTCATTCTCTAATCATCGAACAAGCCTTACACAAGGGTTGGCTTCGATGAGTCGCAGAGCTCGTGAAGCGTAAAGGTCATTGGAAGGCCTCGGTCCCTAAGTTAAGACAGAAACAAGCTTGAAGTCCGGTAATCAACAAATCTAATGCTCATCGACCACCTTAGGTTATAAACCGCCACACCACAATACCGGAGCAATAGAGCTTCCCTGTGCTCTATTACCGATCCTAATACTTTGGTCGAGCAATTTTAGAAGTTTCTCTCCTGTAACTACATGCAATGTTCGCTTCTTCCATAGGTCGGCCACCTCATAGTTCCTCGTGTATGTCACACTCAATGAGTCTTGGATCTAATGCTTCCCATCATATGTCTCCGTGATTCCTCATCTTTTTACCTCCGTGTCCCTTTTGTCCTCCATTCCCTTATGACCGCCGATGGCACTCCTATGCCTTTAGAAGTGTTGGTTCTCATGTCACACCTCACTTATCTCTCCCCTAATGTTTATCTTATTCCAAAACTCAAATTAAATCTTCAAGCGCTTGGTCAAATATGTGATTCTCGGTGATTATTTAGTCATGTTTTATGGTTCCTTTGTCATGTACAGATCTCGAGTCTTAGAAGTCGATTGGGACAGTCAGTAGGAGAATGGACTATATATTTTGATGAGTTAAAGTGCCACGCTTTGCGTCACGCTGGCCGCCATCAAGGATTTGTCTTCCTTTCGCTTGAGTCTTTCATCTTCTAGTTTTATTTATGGCATTCCCATCTAGGTCATGTTTCGCTTCTCGCTTGAGATTTTTGGCATCCACAGAGCTTTAGGAAATTTAAAAACTTGTGACATTTCGATTGTAGAGGATGTAAACCGCAAATTTTTTTTGCTTTACCTTTTAATCGAAGTATTTCTAATTCATCTTCACCATTTGATTTGTTTCATTCTCGATGTAATGGGGACCTTCTCCCCTGCTACAAAAAGGAGGGTCTCGATATTATGTCTCTTTATTGATGATTATACTCTATTGTTGGGTTTATTTAATGAAACATCGCTCAATTCTTTGAGATATATGCAGCTTTTCTGCTCTTATAAAAACTTAATATTCTGCTATGATCAAATGCTTTAGGTGTGATTTGGGTGGGAATACACCCTAATAAATTTTGTCAAATGTTTGCCTTAGATGGAACCATCCACCAAACTTCATGTATGATACTCCCGAGCAAAATGGTGTTGAAAAAGGAAATATAGGCATATTGTCTAAACTACCCGCTTCTCTTGTTGTCCGCTTTTGTTCCTAGTGAGTTTTAGGGAGAAGTTGTTCTTACCGCCGTAAGTTTGATTAATACAATTCCATCTTCTCATAGTCTGCCCCATCTTCTTTTGAAAAGTTATACGGGTATGTCCCCATTATTCCTCATTTGGAGTCTTCGGTTGTACTTGTTTCGTTCTTTGTCCTCATGTAGAACACAAGAAGCTATCCTGGCGATCCGTATTTGTGTCTTTTGGGTTATGGCAAGGTAAAAAAGGGGTATTGTTGTTTTGATCCAATAACTCATAAACTTTATGTGTCTCTCACATGTTGTCTTCCTTGAGCATATACCTTTCTTTTCTATTCCATCCACTACTCATAGCCTGACAAAATCTGATCTTATTCATATAGATCTTTTTTATGAGGATTCTGGTAATAATACCTCTCCCTATGTTCGATCAATTTGTACTCATAACTCGCAGTACCCGGTACTTTACTCTCCGGCATACCAAGCTCCATTCTCATCTACAACCCCTCAAGCTTCATCCGAGATCGTGGATCCACCTCTACGCGACCCATCCGCATTTGTAAGTCTACAAAACTGCCAGATTTTGCTTATTCTTGTTATTCTTCATCATTTACTTCCTTTTTAGCTTCTATTCATTGTCTATTTGAGCCCCCTTCCTATAAAGAGGAAATTCTTGATCCGCTTGGCAAAGCAAGCTATGGATGAGGAACTTTCTGCCTTTGCATAAGACGCATACTTGGATCTCGTTCCTCTACCTCCTGGTAAGAGTGTTGTTGGTTGTCGTTGGGTGTATAAGATCAAGACTAATTTTGATGGGTCTATTGAGCGATACAAAGCTAGGCTGGTTGCAAAAGGATACTCTAACAAGATGGTATGGACTATGAGGAGACATTTGCCCCGGCTCAAAAATGACTACTATTCAGACTCTTATTGTCGTAGCCGATTCAACCGGGCATATTTCTCAGCTTGATGTTAAAAACGCCTTCTTAAATGGAGATCTTCAAGAAGAAGTTCATGTGGCACCCCGTCCTGGTATTTCACATGACTCTGGATATGTTTGTAAGCTTAAGAAACCATTATATGGTCTTAAACAAGCACCCGTGCTTGGTTTGAGAAATTCTCTATTACGATCTCGCCTCTTGGCTTTGTTTCTAGCAATCATGACTCTGCTCTTTTTATTAAGTGCATTGATGCAGGTCATATCATTCTGTCTTTATATGTTGATGACATGATTATTACTGGTGATGATATTGATGGTATTTCAGTTTTGAAGACAAAGTTGGCTAGACGATTTGAAATGAAGGATTTGGGTTATCTTCGATATTTCCTGGTATCGAGGTAGCATACTCACCTAGAGGTTACCTTCTTTCTCGGTCAAATATGTTGCGTATATTCTCGAGCCGGCTAGACTTACTGATAACAAGACTGTAGATACTCCTATTGAGGTTAACGCAAGGTACTCTTCTTCTAATGTTTACCTTTGATAGATCCTACTCTATACCACACTATTGTTGGGAGTTTGATATATCTCACCATTACTCGACCATATATTGCATATCCCGTTCATGTTGTTAGTCGGGCTTGTTGCTTCTCCTACCACATTCCTCAAGGGTACCGTTCTTCAGATTTTTGCGATATCTTCGGACACTGCTTTTTGAGTCTTTTACTTTCATCCACCTTTTCCTCGGAGTTATGTGCATACTTTGATCTTTGATCATGGTAGTGATCCCACAGATCGCAAGTCCATTCTGGTTCTTAGATCTTTTAGGTGATTCTCTTATTTCTTGGAAGAGCAAGAAACAATCTATTGTTTCTCAATCATCCAACGGCGAAATATCATGCCATGGCATCTACTACCAAAGAGATTGTTTGGTTACGCTTGGTTACTTGCCGATATGGGAATTTTCTTTTCTCATCCTACTCCTATGTATTGTGACAACCGGGAGTTCTATTCAGATTGCTCATAACCTTGGTTTTTCATGAGCGCACTAAGCACATTGAGATCGATTGTCATTTTACTCGTCCATCATCTCAAACATGGCACCATTGCTTTGCCTTTTGTTCCTTCTTCCTTACCGATTGTAGATTTCTTTACCAAGACGCATTCCATCTCTTTTTTTTTTTTTCGGTTGACAAACTCTCGATGCTTGTAGCTGCCGATCATGAGTTTGAGGAGAGATGTTAAATAATATTTATGTAGTCTTATTTATTAAGGGTAGAATAGTACTTTCGGTTTAACCTATATATATGTTATTTGTATTTAGGTTAAGACGATGCATTCATAATATCTGATTATTCCGTAATTCTAGCATCCTTTTTTGTATTTGATCTCAATTATTTTAACAATAATGATGTGATGAATAAATCTCTTATATGTTATTAAAAATCATCTCAATTAAAAATATAATTTTTTAAATGAGACCCCAAATTTAAATTATTCTTTATTAGTGATCATAGACCAACACATGCAACTAATCAAGCATTTAAAGTGGCATTAATCAAACTCACAACCAATTTCTTTCTAAACCACTCTTATCAACGTGTGTTTTACTTACATATTTTATCTAATGAGTTAATTTACAAGTTGTAAAAATAATTAAATTTGAAATGCTTTAGGTAAAGAAGTCTTCAATTTCTTATTAAATTTAAGAACAAATATTATCAGATATTAGGAAGCAAATTAAAAAGAGACACTGTATGAAATCTATGAAAACAACACCTTCCAAGGGTCTAAAATCCAAATTTATAAAGATATTAAAATCCAAAATCTCAACATGAGAGACAAGAGGACATTTTGCACATTGTCGCACCACAATTAAGAAAATTACATTGGAGCGAGCGACAATCACCCTAATATCGCACGAAAGGCAGATCCTGACTTTCTTGGTCAGGTTTTGTAAGCAAATACCCGCTCAAGTGTGCATAAGATGATACTAACTTTACGAACTTAGGAGTGAGTTGGTGTGATATGATTTTTATTCTTTATAACAAAATCAGATCCTAATTGTACCAATGATAGTTGATTGCTTTTCATAAATTAATGAGTAATTGCATTTTTTTTTTAATTTTGATCTTTATTTTTTTAATTCCATTCTTATCTAAAAAATTCAAATTAATTAATCTTCAACTAGAATTAAATCGCTTAAAATAAAATTTTTAAGACTAAAATGAATAATGAAAAAATGCACTATACCATTAATATGTTATCTGTGTATATGAACAGTGTCGACTCCATAATGCTCAGCAAAACTTGTTTTGTTTTGTTTTTTTTAATCTAATCAGAATGAGAAGATGCTCCAAGCTAAGTGATCCTCACGTAGGAGGTAAGAGAAATCCGATGTCATGCGTGCGATGTGCGAGGTTCACTTTTTTTTTGTTTTGTTTAATGAACTTGAGAAAGATCTTTATCAGAAGTGGCCAAAAAATGAGAGCACATTATGGAAGCAACAATCAAAAGGTCTAAAACTGAATAACATGAATATATCTCATAGATTTACAATTCCAAAATCTCAGTGAGTCAGACTATAATAAAATATGACAGAATATATATATATAGGGCCGACATGTAGGGCCTGAGTTTTTATTTCGCTTTCTTTGTTTCAGTATTTCAAGTTGAAAAAGCCACTATTATGGAACTAGATAGTATTAATTATTGTTTAGATAAAATAGTATTAATCCAAAGTGTGGGCGATCTTCTAATCTAAAATCTTAGTTTGAACAGATACTAGAATCTGACAGGAGTCGGTTGCTCTTTTGTCTCATCAAAAACCAAAAAAAAAAAAAAATTGATGTTTGATTAGCCGACAATACAAGAGAGATGCCTTTTGGCAACGACATTTTCAGGTTAGTTTTCAGTCTATCTTTGTTATACTTTATTAGTGCAAGAAAGATAACTTATAATATCTTCAAATTAGAAATTGATTCAATGATATTTTTATGGTTGGAATTGGGAGATTTTTTTAAATCAAGAACTAAAAAACTTTGGACACATAATCTACGGCATTTTTATTCATGTTCGAGGATCTAAGTATATTTTTTTATATATAATTTACCAACATTATATCTTTTTAATTTTCATTCATATTATTCTAATTTCATCCTTATATAAGAAATTTAAATCAATTTATTTTTAATTAGAATTAAATCATTTAAAATAAAATTTTGAAAGCTAAAATGAATAATAAAAAAACACACAGTGCCATCAATGTGTTCCGTGTGTGTATGAACAGTGCTGTTTCCATGATGCTGAACCCATGCGTTTTGGTTTTTCTTTATCTAATTAGAATGAGAAGATGCTCTAAGCAAGCTAAGTGATCCGCATGTACGAGGGCAAGAGAAATCCTATGTCATGCGTGCTATGTGCAAGGTTCATTTTTATTTTTTTTAATGAATTTGAGAAAAAAATCTGATTATAATCTTGTCATAATAAAATATATATATATATATATATATATATATATATATATATATATATATACACACCTGACAATTGGGCTTTTGGGCGGTCCGGGTTAATAACACCATTATGGAAGACTTAGCAGATGTATGGAGGGACCCACTCTTCATTTCTTAATTCTAGAAAGCTAATTCTATCAATTTTATTTTCTTATTTAATTTAATTAAATAATTTTAATACAATGTAATGGTGAGTATTTAATTAAGGTTAAAAAGCTTTTATTTAATAAGATGTATTAGAAAATTATACAAAATTATTTATTAAACTTCAAATTACATCTCAAACTTTTGATTTGAAATAATTATTTAAGAATAATATAAATTTTTTATTCAAAGATCAAGAGTAGAAAAGTTAGTCTCAATTCACACATAAACTAGCCTCCATATATCTCTTGCATTCCAACTAAATCTTCTTTTATGTCTATAATTATTATTTTTAATTGATTCAATTTGTATTGGGATTTTGTTCTATAAGATTTATTATTTAAGGATGAAATAAGTTCATAATAAAATAACTGAGGCATAATATAAAAGAAGTTGAAGATACATCAAATATTTAACACCACCACTGACAAAAGAAAGCTCCATGCATATATAAAAAAGCTAGCAGCCTCTATACTCTTCTCATGCTAGCCATGGAACCAGGAGCAAGCAAACATAACATGTAAATCAGAGCACTTAGGAGTGAGTTGGTGTGATATGATTTTTATTCTTTATAACAAAATCAGATCATATGTAATTGTCAAAGACCAATGATAGTTGATTGCTTTTCATAAACGAGTACTCACATCTCCCTTTTTTATCTTCACCTATCATCCACTTTTTAAACAGGGCTTTTAGCTTTAATCAATTTCAAAATATAAAATAATTTTCCAAGTCAAATGATCGGAAGTATCACTAGTGCCGGCCTTATGAATATTCTAGCATTGCACGCATCATATATATATACCATGATCACAATCTAGAAGCTGGTCAGTGTTGTGCGATGATTAACAAAAATTGACATGTAAACGTTCGATCACCACCTTAACATCACGCTATGATTAAGACTTCTCTAATTTTTAACTCTCAGATGTTCATATGATCATTACTATATATATATATATCACTATCTTGCTTGAACTCTCACACCACTAACCCTTCGTTTAACTATAATCCTTCAAACCATTTGCTCAACCCGTTTGATTGTAACAAAAAATGGAGGTGATGAACAAAATACTCTCCGAGAGCGACGCAAAAAATAAGCGACTCGAATTTCCGGCTAGGAGTCTCTCGGCCTTCCCCATGCCAGACGGTCAGAACTCAGTCCAATTTGTGGCATTTGACATGAACGAACAGCAATGGAATCTTAAGGTCTCCATCCGCAATGAAGGTAAGTATTCGAAACCTTGGCTAAAGGGCGAATGGGATGACTATGTTCATCAGAAAGGGCTCAAGAAAGGAGATAAAGTTATCTTGACTATGGATGAGGAAGAGAATGGTGAAAGAATTTATCGTATCAGAGCTGAAAGAAAGCATTTCGGTTTCTGGTATTCAATTGATGACCAGCAGTAATAGCTCTCCATAAATCGAAGCATGAGGCTGGGCTCATGTTTAGTGTGGCAGGCAAGCAGAAACTATCTTTTGGATCTGTCTGAATTAAGTTCACTCTGGTTGTGTAATGAGTTAGGGTCAAAATAGAATATGTGTCTGTCTTGCAGAAGGTAAGTCCTAGCTAGTCGTAAGAACAATTGTCCCTATGAATTTGTTTCCTTCAGTACTCTGCCTTGGTGTTCTGTCATTGTTGTATTTTGTTTTGGGTATTATGCTTATTTATGTGAGGTATGCTTTGTGTCTGTTGGAGTGGATACAGTTCCAACATCTTTGATTAGGTTTGTTCTACTACCTTTGTAGACATCCCAACAAGGAAGATTCTTGTATCTTCACTTCGAATTTATATTATATATAAAAGAAATTCTTGTATGTGTGTATGCATGGTTTTTAGCTTCCGGCAATTTCTCATATTTTTGGGTAAAAAAAAACATTTTTTGCCTCTAAATCTAGTTTCAACTTCTATTTCTCATGTTTTTTTTCTTCTAATTGTATCTTGCTGGCATTTGGTTGTCCCAAGTCACGCATTATCTAATCCATATGCCAACTCTTGGCTTCCGTATAAGATTTAATCCATCACAACTTTTGATTTATATGTGTTAGGTCAATTTTATATGGATTAACAAAATAATATAAGGGTTATATAAAGATAAGAATATACCACTCACCATAATTTTTTAAGCATTTGGTTAAAGGTAATGTTGATTGTTAGTTCTTATGAACACCCATTAGGTCAAAGATAATGTTGATTGGTTTCTCTTATGAATATCCATTAAGTCAAAGAAATTGTTGGTTAGCAATGGTCCTAATTAATGTCGGCTAAGACGGCGGATCCAACATAATTCAGTGCTTCAACTTTGTTGCTTCTTCAAGAACAGTCAAACTTTAGAGTATGACAGCCACCATAACATCATAAGCAACATATAAATTATGTAAGATTAGCCGCAATCGATGTAAGATTTGAGCAAATTTTCTTCTTATTGACAATGACTTCTCAGTTAGTTTTCAGTTTATCTTTTCCAAGAAAGATATATAGAATCATAAACGATCTTTAGTTCAAGTGTACAGGGAGATGACATTTAATTTTCCGACACTCTAATAAATACAAACTAATTGGATATCTTTTTTTTTTTGCATACATATTTGGATATTATAAAGCAGGTTCTTGAACTGGTTAGGTATTGGATGATTCATGTCGACAAATAATAATTAGATGTTAATTTAGTAAAATGATACTGTGAAAGAAAAAATTTAAAATCGATAAATTAAGGCTATAAAATATTATGGGGTATGTGGCAAGTTAGAAATAAATTGGTGTTTGAGGATCAATTACCATATTAAGATTCTACCTTTAAATTAATTTTATATCATCTTGCTCTATCTTGGAAGACTATAGAGCTAACTTTATTTGTATAGGTTTGGATCTATTTAGAGGACCAAAAATCTACTTGGTTTCAGTTATTTTATATTTTCATTTAACTAAGACTATTTATTATTTGTTTGCCAGTTTGTCATCTTTTTGATGGCTTTCGAATCTTAATAAAATCTCTTTGATTTGGTATATAAATTAATTATGTGTGTTTGGCACTCGCATTTTAAAAAGTACTTTTGAAAAAATTAAAAAAAAAATTTGCTTTAAATTAATATGTTTTTGATGTTTTCAAATCATTTTGATGTACTCATCTTAAAAAAATAATTTTTAAAAAAAAAAAAAATATTATTGACATATTTTTATGAGTGAAAAATACTTTGAAAAACAATCGTAACCACACTCCCAAACACGCTACGGATTTATATTAGAAGTGAACATCAATAGGTTTGGTTAGGTTGGATAAAAGAATCCAATCAAATTGAAATATTTTTATAAAATATTAAATCAAACTGAAATAAATAAATAAATAATAAAATCATTAGTGTGGTTTGGTTTAACTTTTATGAAAATTGAATAAGTTTAAATTAATTTAAAAATGGGCTATTTTCATCAAAAAAAAAAATTTAGACAGAAAAAGAAGTCATTTAGTGTAGTTGATTATATATAATCTCGCTTTTTCTAGTTTTATTTTTTGTTTTTTTATTTATAAAATTTAAAATTAAAATCGAATTGAAATGATTTTTTTCTTAAAAAATTGTGAAATTATTTTTTTAGTTTGATTTCTCAACCCAAATTTTAAGTTAATTTTAGATTGAATTTTATAAATATTAGGTATAATCTAGTTATTTTTCTAAGCCGGAGTACATTACACGTAACCATAGTTTTAAACCCGGTCCGGTCAAAGGCCCGGTTCCGGTTTTGACAGGTCATCGGGTTTTCCGGGTCAATTTCTATTTTAAAAAAAATTCAAAACGGTGTCGTTTTAGTAAAATAAAAAAAAGAGTCAACGGGTTGCAACCGTGTTTTTTACCAGATTTTGTCGGGTCAACCAAGTCGCCGGGTCACATCGGGTCATGACTTTTTCTATTTTTTATTAAACCCGGCTCGGTTCCAATCTTAGATCGGCCGGGTTCCGAGTCAACCCACCAAACCAAACGGAATTTCAAAACTTTGAAACGAACAGCTGAGCTAGGTGGTCTGATATTTCAGATTACCTTTCTTTTCTTTTCTTTTCTTTGAACTTTTTGAATACAATATAGAAGAATCCCATTGTCACGCGACAATTAAGAAAAGTTAGATGTAAACGAGCGACAATCACTCTATCACGACAAGATAAGCCTGCAAACTCTTCTATCTCTCTCTCTCTTAAAATCTCATGTCCGTACGTGAAAAATCGGTAGCACTTTTGGCTCCTAAAAAACAAAAGACGAAAGATAGATTAATGTTTGATAAGGCGGCCAACAAATAACATTCTTTCAGGTTGTATAATTTCAGGTTATCTTTGTCAAACTTTACGAGTCCAAGAAAGAATATTACCAAACCACTTCCAAATCCTTTTAATTATTGGGGAGAGCGTGACAGATATATGTTCACTTTTGGTAAGCAAACGTCAGCTCTAGCCAGTGTCCAAGGAGATGAAACATTAAAAATCTTTCCATTTACTTCTCGACTACTCAAATAAAAGACCAACCTCGCGCGGCCTTTTCTATAGGGAGTTGGTGTGATATATCATTTTCTTAATTTCATATAGAGTTCTCTTGCTTTTAGATACCAGTAAAATCAGTCAATTTAATATAATTTATATTAATTTTTAATATAATATTTAAAACAAAAGTTTTTTATGCTTGGAACTTTAATAAAACCCTATTTTTTTTATATTAATTAATCTCAAATAAAAAAAATCAAGTCCGTGAGATTCAACTTGTAACCATATGATAATTAAATCTTTGATAAATTATCAAAAAATTATCTCAATTAAAAACTATAATTTTTTAAATGAGACTCTAAATTTAAATTATTCTCTAATATTGATCATAGACCAACATATGCGACTAATCAAGCATTTAAAACATAGTTTTTAGACCCAGTCCAGTGGCCAGCCTGATCCAAGACCCCGGTTCCGGGTTTTGACCGGTTACTGGTCGTCTGGGTCAATTTGTTTTTTAAAAATCAATATGATGTCGCTTTTAGTAAAAAAACAAACAAAATTCAACGGTTGCAACCGGTTTTTGACTGGTCTTGCCAGTCAACTCACGGTCGTACCGGGTCATACCGGGTTTTTTCTTTCTCCTGTTTTTTCTTCAACCCGGTCCGGTTCCAGCCCCGGGTTGGCTGGGTCTCGGATCGACCCGCAGTCCCTGGCCAAGTTTTAAAACTATGATTTAAAATGACATTAATCAAACTTACAACCAATTTCTTTCTAAACCACTCTTATCAACGTGTGTTTTACTTACATATTTTATCTAATGAGTTAATTTACAAGTTGCAAAAATAATTAAATTTGAAATGCTTTAGGTAAAGAAGTCTTCAATTTCTTATTAAATTTAAGAACAAATAATATCAGATATTAGAAGCAAATTAAAATAGACACTGTATGAAATCTATAAAAACAACACCTTCCAAGGGTCTAAAATCCAAATTTATAAAGATATTAAAATCCAAAATCTCAACATGAGAGACAAGAGGACATTTTGCACATTGGAGCGAGCGGCAATCACCCTAATATCGCACGATAAATTTGCAAACTCTTCTATCCTTTTGTCTTTGAAGCTCATGTGCCTACTCACCATTTTTTAAATTAATAAAAAACAAATATCCACTATACGACAAGAGATATATATCCTGGCAATCAACGTCGTTGATGTTTTTCTTAAAAGAAGAAAATGGATTGGAGTTCCAATAAAAAAATCATCAAAGTTTTAAGAAAATAATAAGAATTCATCGATAAGGGTTGTGTTTTAAAAAAATAATAATCAATGTTTTGAAATTACAGATGGATATAAAAAAGATGTTGGTCGTGATCCCTGCTAAAGCAAAAATTACAAATTAATTAGACAATAATTTTAAAAAGGTCTAAAATCCTACTAGCAACCTACCATGATTTTTTAATCTATCGATCAAATATCATAGTATCTTAAGAAATAAATCCCATGTAATTAATTACCAGTCCACTCATTAATTAAAATTAGTATTAGTCAATTATCAGACAACATGGTCATGATATGATTTGATGTATAAACTTTTCAGAGAAGTGTAGCTAAATGTACATGTGTCACATGATAATTGATTAATACTAGTTTGAATTAAGGAATTAGATCTAATCAAATAATTTATTGAAAGATCGATGGCATGATATTTCTATTTAAAGAGTATTATATACATTTTTGTCTAAAAAATTATCCACCGTTTCTCACTACAAAAAGAATTTACCGATGTAAGCTATATATGATTTTTTTTTTTCCAAGATCACTGAAAGTTTCTTGCTACCTGCACTTTATGTCTTGAATTTTGCAAGATGCGAACGATGGGTCGATGATGTTTTTGTCAGTGATTTCATATATGAAGTCAAAATAAAATTTTTAATTTGTATAAAAAAATTCAAAAACCCCTCTAAATATTACTGATAACCTTTTATTTTGTCAATAATTCCATCGGTAAAAAATAAACAATCAACAGTAAAAAAAAAGCATTAATTACCGGCGCATTAGAGTTCTCATTTCATAGATAATTCTATTGGAAAAGTATACCACAATTAGAAAGAGTAATAAGTGTCAGTCGTTAGAATTTTCATTTTATCCATAATTTTATTGGTAAAAAAAACATTAATAATCACCGCTTTTAGAAATGAATAATTATAATTTAAATCATTATTGGATTTAACTTAACTTTCTAAACTTGATCTTTGATATGTAAAACTTAATTATTGGTACAACATCACTTCCAAACTTTATTTTTTTCTTGTTTTTATCTTTCTTTTTTTTTGTATTTTTTATGATTTGTTTCTAACTTAATTTGACATACAAAATCAATAAAAAGTGAGATAAACAATGAAATGACTAAAATTGATTAAATTTACTGAAAATGTATTTTTTTAATTTTCTATTTTTATTTGAAAAGTAAATGATTAAAAATTGATTTATGATTTTTTGTGAGGTATATAATGGCGCGCTTACATTACACAAACTTTCGAGTGAGATGGTCTGATATCAATTTCGAATCTCAGGATAAAATCTGATCAAACTGGAAAGACTAGTGATATCTTGCTTTGAACTTGTCAACTTTGCAACCAGCCTGTGAAACGATTTGGATCATGAATACAATCTACAAGGCCATTTTCGCGCACCAAGTCACCTGTAAACGAGCTACAATCACCCTATATATATAATGCTTAACTAGACGCCATCATAAGCAACATATATAAATTTTTTATATATGCATAAGACCCCGGTTTTTCTTTTGCTTTCTTTCTTTCAGTTTTTTAAGTTGGAAAAGTCTCTGTCAGTTTTGTAACGTGTCTGTTTATGTATCTTTTCAACTACCAGTAGAAGAAGATAGAATTGATACAGGATCATTGACATTTATTCAAACACTTAGAAGGTCTACCATCACACTTTACGCTATAAGGACCCACTCTTTATTTCTTAATTGAAAAATAATATATTTCAAAGGTTTGGGAGTCCGGGGCCTGGAGTCAGGCAGATCCTGACTTTCTTGGTCAGGTTTCGTAAGCAAATACCTGCTCAAGTGTGCATAAGATGATACTTAATTAGTGTGCACTTGAACGAACTTAGGAGTGCGTAGGTGTGTGGTATGATTTTTATTCTTTATAACAAAATCAAATCATAAGTGTCAAAGACCAATATGATAGTTTAATGTTTGTAGTTTTTTTTTAAAAAAAATGATAGTTGATTGTTAATGTTCAGAAATGAGTCACATCTTCTCCCTTTTTATATTCACCGGTCATCCACTTTTTAAACATGCTTTTTAGCTTTAATCAACATCAAAATATAGAACAATTTTCCAAGTTAAATGATCGGAAGTATCTCTAGTACCCTTCTGAAGAGCATTGCATGCATCGTTATGATCACAATCTAAAATCTGGACAGTGTTGTGCGATGATTAACAAAAATTGACATGTAAACGTTCGATCACCACCTTAACATCACGCTATGATTAAGACTTCTCTAATTTTTTAACTCTCAGATGTTCATATGATCATTACTATATATATATCACTATCTTGCTTGAACTCTCACACCACTAACCCTTCTTTGAACTATAATCCTTCAAACCATTTGCTCAACCCGTTTGATTGTAACAAAAAAATGGAGGTGATGAACAAAATACTCTCTGAGAGCGACGCAAAAAATAAGCGACTCGAATTTCCGGCTAGGAGTCTCTCGGCCTTCCCCATGCCAGATGGTCAGAACTCGGTCCAATTTGTGGCATTTGACATGAACGAACAGCAATGGAGTCTTAAGGTCTCCATCCGCAATGAAGGTAAGTATGCGAAACCTTGGCTAAAGGGCGAATGGGATGACTATGTTCATCAGAAAGGGCTCAAGAAAGGAGATAAAGTTATCTTGACAATGCATGAGGAAGAGAATGGCGAAAGAATTTATCGTATCAGAGCTGAAAGAAAGCATTTCGGTTTCTGGTATTCAATTGATGATCAGCAGTAATAGCTCTCCATAAATCGAAGCATGAGGCTGGGCTCATGTTTAGTGTGACAGGCAAGGAGAAACAATCTCTTGGAGGTGTCCGTAGTTCACTCCGATTGTGTAATGAGTTAAGTCAAAATACAATATGTGTCTGTCTTGAAGAAAGTAAGTCCTAGCTAGTCGTAAGAACTTTTGTCCCTATGAATTTGTTGCCTGCGGTCTGCTTCGGTGTTCTGTCCTTGTTGTATTTTATTTTATTGTATTGTATTATGCTTAGATAGTTGCTATGTGCTTTGTGTCTGTTGGGGTTGTTACCAGTTCCTCCATATTCTCTTGTTAGGCTTGTTCTACTGCCTTTGTAGACATCTCGAGCAGGGATGATTCTTGTATCTTTACTTCTAATTATTATATATATATATATATTAAAAAAAAGGGTCTTGTATGTATGCATGCTTTTTAGTTCCCGTGCAATTTCTCATATTTTTTGGGTAAAAAAAACAGATTTTCTGCTGCTAAATCTAGTTTCTTTCCAGTTAATTTTATCTTGCCAATTGTTGGCTTCCGTGTAAGATTTAATCCTTCACAATTTTTAATATCTATATTTTAGAACCATCACCCGCCATAAGTCTTTAGCCATTTGGTATAATCCAGACTCAAATACCAAATTCAATACTATAAGATTCATGTTACAATGCTATATACTTTGTTTTTTAGCTCAAACTTTACCCATCAATGATGTGATGAATAAAAATGCTGATTGGTACTTAATTCTTATGAGCATCCATTAGGTCAATGATAATATTGATCGGTACGTTTCTTGTGAATATGAATATCCATAAGGTCAATGATCAAGATTTAATCTAATGTTAATTGTTGGTTAGCAATAGTCCTTGTCACACCCGACATCGCATGCCTTAAAAATTTTCTAATTTCATGAAAAGAATAGATTTCTGGCATTCTATTCTTTTGATGGGGGAACGATTTTGTTTAAGGAGTCGCCACCTAATATTATGGTCACTAGGAACCCTAACGGTCAACAGAGATTCTATGGTTCGGACCGGTTACGTAAAAAAAGAAAGATATTATAACTCCTTAAACGTTCGCTTAAGGCATCGCATCGCACCGGTTTTATCTTAATTTGCTAAATATTTGTTAATTTATGCTATGATGATTTGCTTATAATATTTATAACTCTGGCGCCAGAGAATATTCAACTACGGATACTTCTAACTCGCATTGATAAATATTACATAGTTATAAATTAAAAATAAATTTAAACCCGTATTTTTATTTTTGACTCTAGAAATAGTGAATAAAAACAAAAATAAAATTTATTTTTTTGCATACACATATTTTTTTATGTAGCTAAATAAAATAAAATAAATTTAAATCAATATTTTTATTCATGACTCTAGCGTCAGTGAATAAACCAATAAATCTATATTATTTTTTTTATTTATGCATACACATATTTATTATTTTATTATTTTTATTTTTTGGGGGGTCGGGCCTAGCTCACCCATATATAAGCTGGGTAGACCTAGCTAGCCCGACTATCCACGCCCAAGCTAGTGGCCTGGTAGGCAAAACAACAAAGACGCATGACGACGATGCGATAAAGAAAAGGGTTAATAATAATTCAAAGCAAGGTTGTCAATTCCATTCTGTTTTGCCCGAATGGCCGAAACATTCCATACCAATTCAAAAAAAAACAAAAACGGAACAAAGTTCATCTCATTTTAAATCTTGGTCCGCTTTGGATTTTTCGCTAAATTCCGCTTAACGTTCCGGTTTCATTCCACATGTTTCGCCTCGCTCTTGAAAAGCCATTGAATTTGAAACTTGTTCAATTTAATTAATTAAACTATCCAATTATAAAAAAGTTATTTTTTATTACTATTTTTAATAACAATGATATTAATAATAATATTGAAAATTATTATTACTATTTGCATTAACAATGATATTAATTTTTTAAAAATTAGATTAATCATTATATATATGGTTTATATTCATGTTGTTTTTTCCATGTTTATACTTTGTAGGAATTTGAGCAAAACAAGAGATGTTTTAGATTCCAATAGCCTTGATAACATTGACCTAACTTTATATTTAAAATATTTGTGTTAAAACATTTTACTTTCATAATATTTTGATATTTTGTTTAAGTTGAATTACTTTAAGTTAAAGATCTATTTAATCTTAACTATTTAGAAATATTTTAAATTTTGAAATTATATTTGTTTGATATTGTGTTTGTATTGCATAATTTATAATTAATTTATCTTGAATTTGAATTATATTTGTTGAATATATATATATATATATGAACAGTACAACCCCGAAACGGCACGCAGAAACACTTTAAAACTAAAATATTCCATTTCAATTAAAAAAATAAAACACCTACCAAAACAGAATTTACAACCTTCATTCAAAGCTACAATGTCTAATGAATTAAATTGCAGAATGGGAAAGGATGAACTTACCTGGTCTGGTGTGCTTGACGACGAAGACGAAGTTCGGGGTGATTAGTGCACTGGTTAGGCAACGCCTCGTTCTTCCCTTCTGTCCTCCTTTGCTTTCTCTCCTGGTCTTGGTTTCTTTTCTCTCTAGGTTCTCTCTCTGTAAAATTATGGATTTGTTTTCTTCTGTCTTCCGCTTATCGTCCCTCCGTGTTTTTTTTTTTTTCGATTCGTGCTCGCCTCTCCGCTTTTTCCTCCGGCTCTCCCCTGTTTTTCTTCTTTTTTCCGTTGCCCTGCTCCGCTTTTTTTTATAGAGCCGAGAGCTTGCCAAAACTGGTTCCACATAACCCCGCATTTACAGGATCAGACCAATCCACGATCGGGATCGTGGGCAAAAGATGTGGTCCATGAATGGATCGAATTGCTGCAGCTTTCCCCGTTGAATAGGCTTTCTCCACGCCGAAATCAAAGGGATAGTGAACAGCTCTTCAAAACGGCGCGCCGCTTGTGTCCTTGGGAATGACTATTTTTCACTTTGGTCCCTGAACTTTTGAAATTTATCAATTAGGTCCCTGATTCCATTAATTAAATAATTCCAAGTCCAATTAAGTGCCCAAACTTTTAAATTATGTTGTATTGGCCCAAATTTCAATTTATTCCTCATTTTTATTATTTCATATCTTTTTTTTAATAAAATAAAAGGAGTAAAAAAATTAGGTTATGACAATTCTAATATCTAATGTCGGCTAATTAAGAATCTTAGAAGATGGCGGATCAAACATGCTTCAGTACTTCAACTTTGTTTCTTATTCAAGAACAGTCAAACTTTATTCTTTCTGTTGATATATTGTTCACATGTAGAGAAGTCTGGAAATAACTAAATAAGTATGTGTATATATATATATATATATATATATAGATGCTGGATTTTCCTAAAATCCTATAACTCTTATTGGACATTGCACTTAACTTAAAATAATATTTTTCCAATTATTTTAAGTGCAATGTCCAATAAGAGTTATAGGATTTTAGGAAAATCCAGCATCTATATATATATAGAATCAGTTCGCTGTCTTAGCTGAGCATTGTAGTCTAGACTAGAGTGTTTATCACTTGTACCAGGAGCTTCCTACACTTGTTTTTGTCAAAGGAACAAAGATTTATGTTTTTTCACATCATACAGAGATCAAAAAGAAATAGCAGACAACCAAATACCCGGCTAAATACCTGTATTAATCATAATAGTTATAAGACCCGTTTAATGAGTAGGTCAATCATTAAGTCGACAAGTCGATGGGTTAATCAAAGTTTTTTCTTTTCAAAACATGTTATTTTTTCTTAAAATGGGGTCTGCTGTAAAGACAAACACTTTAAAACGTCTAAGCTAGGGATGCAGTATCTGGCTCTGGAAATTGGTTGAGGAATCAATTAGGACAATGCACCAGAAGAGGGTGGATATGGTGATTTTGAGATGTCCATTTTTTATATTGTTTGTCTCTCAATTATTTATTAAAAGCAATATAACTCTCATAAGTATTTTTCAGATGAGAAGATTTGGGTTTTATTTATATTGTACGTATGATCATTTTATTCT
This sequence comes from Populus deltoides, assembly GCA_015852605.2. NCBI lineage: Eukaryota > Viridiplantae > Streptophyta > Magnoliopsida > Malpighiales > Salicaceae > Populus > Populus deltoides. Next base: position 12,191 of record JACEGQ020000222.1, on the reverse strand, counting down.
AAAAACAATTATGTTAATTTAAATATAAAGAAATTATATATTGCTTTAAGTACAGGAAGTAGTGATTAGTGGAGCAATGTTGGCAGGTCCAAGTCCCTCACACTAACGAGCCCTTTCTTTAGTAAAGTTAACAAGCCCATTTCTTTATGAATAATAATAATAATAATAAAAAAGAAATAAAGACACAGGAACCAACGTACAATGCTGGTATACCTATGCTACACATGAAGAAGAACAAGCCCCGGTGTACGGAACTAGTCATCACACATTATAATCCAAGACAATGGTGCAAACATCTCCAAGGGACACAAGGCACAGAGTATATAAGCAAATTAAATACCAAAATAACAAGAAGGATTGAACATCAAAGCAGGTAGAGGCAACAATTCTCAAAGGGACAATTACCTTCCGCACAATATCTAGACACACAGCACACATTAAAAAAAATATTAATTTCCATTTCTAGCATGCCACTCTTTAATTGGAACCCACATGCCCATTGCTATGTTTCTTTCAGCTTTAATTTGATAGTTTCTTACTCCATTCTCTTGCATAGCCATAGTTAACTTCACTCTATCTCCTTGCCTAAGCTTTTTCTCACGACCATAAATCCCCCATTGACCATGTATCCAAGGTTTTCGATACCTTGTCGGACGAATGGAGATTTTGAGACTCCATGACGTGACAAGGGTGTATTTGATAAAACATCCTTATGTCTTATTTCTTTTATTCCACCTCTTTTGATTTTGATATCTAGCTAAACAAATTTTTTAAAATTTATTTATAGATTTCTTATGTTTTTTTTAGATATTTCACTGTATAATTGATTTGTGAATTTTTACTGTGAAATGCAAATTCAGTATACAATACAATTTTTTTCTTAAAAAAATAAACAAATATTTATGCATTGATTTAAATTTATTTTACTGATTTATTCACTGACGCCAGAGCCAGGAATACCATATGTTTTTTTTACTACGTAATATTTACCTATGTCAGAGTTGAAAATATCTGTAATTGAATATTCACTAACTCCAGAGTCAAGAATATTATAAACAAATTATTGGTAGCGTAAACCAACAAACCCTTAGCAATTTAAGACAAAATTAACAATACAGCTTCCCTCAGATAGAATGCTTAGGTGGTGATAATATCTTTCCTTTTCCATAATCAGTCCCATGACATAGAATTTATGTTGACTAGTTAGGATTTCTAGTAACCATAATATTAGGTAATGACTCCTTAAATAAGATTTTTTCCATTAAAAAACAAGATGCTAGAAATATGTTCTTTTTTTAAAAAAAAAAATTCTTAATTTTTAAAAGGTTGTTATGATGCCATATATGATACCGAGTACAAATATTTTTATGTCTTCAAAGAATAAGATCAATTCTATCAAGAAAATTAAGTGATCGAAGTCATTTTTTAAAATCAAATGAGGTCAAATATCAATATCACAAAATTTCCGAGCTCTTGTGTATATGGATATCTTTAAGCAAAACAAATATCAAAATCAAGTCTATAAGGCCTCGAAAGATTTCATTAAAAGGAAGGTCACAAAGTAGTGAAAAGTGTGGAAGTTTTTTCAAGAAACCCAGCAATTTCTGCCGGCAATGTAACTATTTCGACTGGACCACTCAAAGGATTTAGCAAGTGATTAATCAGACCATTAGATATATATACCGAAATAACTAAAGCTACAAACCCAGCACTCTGTTTTTGGTCACCCTCAAATTTTACCATGGGAAGGCTTGATTTTGGCCTCTGTGATCTGCTAGGCTGTGTAAGCCTGCAAGTGCAAGGCTTGATTTGGTTAAGGTCCAATTGACCCCTTTGATTACTAAGTGAATCTTTAACAGTACAATAATAATAATTTTTTTGAGTTATGCCATAGCTTTGTACCTTTACCTTATACGTTCTTATTTTGGACTCGAAGTGTTTTTCTCTGTCCCTTTTCAACTATTCTCATATTGAGCTATGCTAATATACTTTTGGGCATAGTTATAAGAATTCTCTCAAGACTCGGATGGGAAGTTAGTCGAATCAATTTACAGATAGATGAATTAATTTATTTTTTTATTAAAATAATATCATTTCATGTTTTTTTAAATAAAATAATTTTTTTTTTTTAAAAAAAATATAAATCCAAATAAAACTCAATCCAAATTAAATTTTAAATTAAAGAGTAATCACATGGTTTTAGTACAATGTTTTAACTATATTTTGGATCTATATAAAATATGTTTTCTTATTTGAGAAGAAGAAAATAGGTTCTCATGCTTTTATTCTTAAAAAGAAAGGGAATTCTTTCAGGTTAATTGGAAAATTAATTTATTAAACCGATTTTTGTTCAAATTGTAACAAATATAATAAATTTAGAAAAATACTACTAGTGATGAATTTTCGGGTCCACTGTCGGTTCCAGGCAGAAGCAGAGAGGCAACTTGCAAGAAGGAAGCTGAAAAGAAAAGAGAGAGAAATAAGGGAAAACAAAAATCCTTTCCATGTTATTTGCTCAATTCACCATTCATTTTGTGTCTGCTTGCAGATTGCTAGAAGATCATCATGGATGCTTTAGTAGTATCTCCCCCTTTACAAGTTGTGTTTGATAAGTTGGCTCTTGTGATCACCAGAAAGTCAACGACTCGAGGAGAGTACGAGAAGGAGATGCAAAAGCTGCAGGATAGGCTTCCTATAATTCAAGCTGTGATCGAAGATGCAGAGGAGAGACAACATGGAGATAAGAAGATCAAGATATGGCTGCAAAAACTTAAAGATGTGGCCTCTGATGCAGAAGATTTATTGGACATGATCCATGCTCGAGTTTTGTGCTCGAAAGTGACCGCTTCACATATTCTCCGAGTTACGACATGGGAATACTCGGAAAAGGAAAGCTTCTGGCAGAGGAATTTGGTGAGCTGATGAATAGAAAGGTACGGTTGGCTTCTCATATTGTTGAATCAATTCCAAATCATTTCATAATCTTGCGCCAGCTGAGAGATATTAGGGAGAGATTGGATGATATATCGAAGGAGATGGGTGAGTTCCAACTTAAGGAAGTTCTCATGTCGAGACTACCACAGACCGGTAATAGAGAAGGGAGAGAAACTGGAGCTCACATAGTTGAGTCTGAAGTTTGTGGTAGAAAAGAGGATGTCGAAAAGGTTGTGAAAATGTTACTGGGATCTAATACTGATGTCAGGGTGATTTCAATAATTGGGATTGGAGGTATTGGAAAAACAACCGTTGCTCAATTGCCTACAATGATGAGAGAGTGAAGAAACATTTTTATTTGAAGATTTGGATCTCGCTATATGATGATTTCAATCCTAGGAAGATTATGAGTGAAATGTTGGATTATGCTGTGAAGGGCAAGTATTATTCGATGTCCCAGATGGGTTTACTGCAGTCACAATTGAGGACAGCATTGTACGGAAAAAGATATCTCCTTGTGTTGGATGATGTTTGGAATGAGGATCCAGATGAATGGGATAAAGTAAGGAATCTGCTAGGGGATGGTACAAATGGAAACAAAGCTATTGTCACCAACCGGAGCCAGAAAGTTGCATCCATAATGGGCAGTAGCCCTGCTTACCATTTGGAAGCCCTGTCGAGGATGATTGTTGGACCTTGTTCAAGCAGCGAGCCTTTCCTGATGGAAATGAAAATGGTTTTCCAAACTTACTACCTGTTGGAAAACAGATCATTGACAAGTGCAAAGGAGTGCCTTTGGCAGCCAAAGTTCTTGGAATCTTAATGCGGTTCAAACGCAAAGAAAGTGAGTGGTTGAGGGTGCAAGGGAGCGAATTATGGAATAATGATGGAGGGGAGAATAAAATACTACTGGTCCTAAAGTTGAGTTTCGATCATCTGCCATCACATTTAAAGAGATGCTTTGCTTTTTGTGCGGTTTTTCCGAAGAAATTTGAAATATGCAAGGAAAAGTTGATCCATCAATGGATTGCCGGGGGTTTAGCTCAACGTTCTGCTCATGATCGGGTGTCCAAACCTGAAGACATCGGCTCCGACTATCTCAATGATCTGCTAAGGATGTCTTTTTTGGAAGTGGTGAGTGGATGTGGTGACAGCAGCACGACAAGGATTAAAATGCATGATCTTGCTATATCAGTTGCTGGTAATGAATTCCTCGCTGCAGGGAAGACTGAACAACAAGGGACCTTGGAACAGAGCCACTCCTTGCCAAAAGTGTGTGATTTCTTCACAACAACTAGACATGCTGTGGTTGATTGCAATTCTTCGTCCGGCCTGATTCATGAAGCCTTGTACAGAGCAAAGGGATTGCGTACCCACAATTTGTTGTCTCTAGGAGATGCATCGGAGAAAGCCATCAGGAATTTAATTTCAAGCTTCAAGTACCTCAGAATTTTGAATTTGAGTGGGTTTGGCATAAAACATTTGCACAAATCTGTTGGTGACTTGACATACCCGAGATATCTTGATCTCTCCAACACTCCAATTGAAAAATTACCAGCATCTATTTGTAACCTTCAATTGCAGACACTAGATTTATCAAGTTGCTATAATCTTCAAAAAGTTACCCAAAAAAGACGAGAATAATGACCAGCCTGAGACATCTGAAGATAAAAAACTGTGCAAGACTTGCTCGCTTGCCAGGTTTTATTGGGAGATTGAGAAATCTTCAGAGCATGCCTATATTTATAGCTGGCAAAACATGGGAGGAAGGCATATTGCAGTTACTAGAGCTACAAAATCTTCCAGGTGAACTGAAAATTAAACACCTCGAGAATGTAGAACGTCGCCATGTTGCAAGAACATGTTTAATTTCAGAAGATCTTCCTGGGAATAGACGTGACTATTGTTTGGAAAATATGCAACTTAACTCGTTGGGATTGTCATGGGGAGATGCTGATGAACATAAGCTGAGTGTTAGCATGAGGGGACCAAGAAGCCAAACTGGACATCATAGTGTTGAAACTGCAAGGATTTTACTTGATTCAACATTGAAGCCAAACTCCAGGATAAAGAAGTTGTTTGTGAATGGCTATCCAGGAACTGAGTTTCCAAATTGGATGAACGCAGCCGCCCTCTGCAATCTGATACAACTTGAGTTAGCCAACTGCACAAATAGTGAAAGCCTCCCCACGCTTGGGGAATTGCCGCTGCTGAAAGTTCTCCGTATCCAAGGAATGGATTCTGTAGTGAACATCGGCAATGAGTTCTTTGGTGGCATGAGAGCTTTTTCATCATTGACCGAGTTCTCTCTCAAAGATTTTCCCAAGTTGGAAACCTGGAGCACCAATCCGGTGGAAGCATTCACTTGCTTGAACAAATTAACTATCATCAACTGCCCAGTTTTGATCACCATGCCATGGATCTCTTCAACATGTAGAGATCAGAAACTGCCACCCAGTGATGCTACGGTCAGTAGCACAGCTACGATCAATCTCCACTCTCATTATTGGCAATTCTCCGGAGTTACTCTATATACCAAAAGCACTCATAGAAAACAACTTGCTTCTCTCGTCTTTGACAATTTCCTCCTGTCCCAAACTTCGTTCATTGCCTGCAAATGTTGGGCAACTCCAGAACTTGAAGTTTCTAAAAATAGGCTGGTTTCAGGAGCAACACTCTTTGCCACATGGTTTGACAAATCTGACTTCTCTGGAGTCCTTGGAGATTATTGAGTGTCCTAATTTAGTCTCCCTGCCAGAGCAAAGCCTAGAAGGATTGAGTTCGCTGCGATCACTCTCCATTGAGAATTGTCACAGCTTAACTTCTCTGCCGAGTCGGATGCAACATGCCACAGCCCTTGAACGCCTAACTATTATGTATTGTTCAAATCTGGTGTCTTTGCCAATTGGCTTGCAACATCTCTCTGCACTTAAAAGTCTAAGCATTTTAAGCTGCACAGGGCTGGCATCTCTGCCTGAGGAACTACAATTTATTACAACATTGCAAAACCTGGAATTTCACGACTGTCCAGAAGTCATGGAATTACCAGCATGGGTGGAGAACCTGGTTTCACTTCGATCTTTGACAATCTCAGATTGCCAAAACATCTGTCCTGAACTCGAAAAACGATGTCAGAGAGGGAACGGAGTGGATTGGCAAAAAATATCTCACACACCGTATATTTATGTTGGATCATCAACATTGCAGCAGAGACGTGACACCTGCTAGCAGCTCTTCAACTTCATAGGCACACCTCTTCCAGGTCTTAATTCGTGTAAATTTTCTATTCCAAAACACACTTAATCATTGAATAATCAATAAATTTTAAGTTCTCTTGCAACATTTCAGGTCCGAAACCATTGAAAGGATGCTCTTTATCCAAAGCACCAAGAATCCGTCCCACAAGGGGGTACTCTGCTCTGTCATTTACTTGTATTTGTAAAATACAAAATAAGGTACATTTTTCTATTGAATGTTGCTTGGATTTGTTGCAAGTCAAAGGATTCCAGTTAGTGCATTTGTTCTTCAGAGAATTCAGTACCTTGTTTTCTGCTTGTGTAACATATATTTCATGAATAACTAGAGCACTCTGTCATTCCTGTTAAAGCAATTGAGATCAAATACAAAAAGGAGGCTACGATTCTGAATAATCTGTTTATTATGAATGCATTGAGTTAACCTAAATACAAATAAAGTATATATAGGTCAAACTGAAAGTACTATTGTACCCTTAATAAATAAGACTACATAAATATTATTTAACATCTCCCCTCAAACTCACGATCACGGAGCCTACAAGCATCGAGTTTGCCAACCGTAAAACGAAAACGAGATGGAATGCGCCTTGGTAAAGAAATCGAACTGCAAGGAAGAAGGAACAAAAGGCAAAGCAATGGTGCCATGTTTGAGATGATGACGAGTAAGATGACAATCGATCTCAATGTGCTTAGTGCGCTCATGAAAAACCGAGTTATGAGCAATCTGAATAGAACTCCGGTTGTCACAATACATAGGAGTAGGATGAGAAAAAGGAAATTCCCATATCAGCAAGTAACCAACGTAACCAAACAATCTCTTTGGTAGTAGATGCCATGGCATGATATTCTGCTTCGGTGGATGATTGAGAAACAATAGATTGTTTCTTGCTCTTCCAAGAAATAAGAGAATCACCTAAAAAGATACTGAGAACCCGGAATGGACTTGCGATCCGTGGGATCACTACCATGATCAAGATCGGACTATCGCGCCGCAACTCCAAGGAAGAGGTGGATGAAAGTAACGAACTCAAAAACTGTACTCAAGATATTGCAAAATCGCGAAGAACAATTGCCCAAAGGAATGAGTAGGAGAAGCAACAAACCGACTAACAACATGAACAAAGATATGCAATATCCGGACGAGTAATGGTGAGATATACCAAACTCCCAACAATAGTGCGGTATAAAAGTAGGATCTATCAAAGGTAAACCATCGGAAGAAGAGTACCTCGCGTTGACCTCAATAGGAGTATCTACATCTTGTTATCGATGAAGTCTAGCCCGCTCAAGAATATCTCGCAATATATTTCGATCGAGAAAGAAGGTAACCTCTAGGTGAGTATGCTACCTCAATACCCGAGAAATATCGAAGATAACCTAAATCCTTCATTTCAAATCGCCTAGCCAACTCGCCTTCAAAACCGAAATACCATCAATATCATCACCGGAATAATCATGTCATCAACATATAAAAACAGTAATGATACGACCGCATCGATTGCACTTAATAAAAAAGAGCGTAATCATGATCGCTAGAAACAAAGCCAAGAGACGAGATCACAATAGAGAATTTCTCAAACCAAGCACGATGTGCTTGTTTGAGACCATATAATGCTTTCTTAAGCTTACAAACATATCCAGAGTCATGTGAAATACCAGGAGGGGGTGTCATATAAACTTCTTCTTGAAGATCTCCATTCAAGAATGCATTTTTAACATCAAGCTGAGAAATATGCCACTGACGAATCGAAGCTACGGCAATAAGAGTACGAATAGTAGTCATTTTTGCAACCGTGGTAAATGTCTCCTCATAGTCCATACCATACTGTTGAGAGTATCCTTTTGCAACCAGCCTAGCTTTGTATCGCTCAATAGACCCATCAGAATTAGTCTTGATCTTATACACCCAACGACAACCAACAACACTCTTACCAGGAGGTAGAGGAACCAGATCCCAGGTATTTGTCTTATGCAAAGCAGAAAGTTCCTCATCCATAGCTTGCTGCCAACGCGGATCAAGAATTGCCTCTTTATAGGAAGAGGGCTCGAAGAGACAATGAATAGAAGCTAAAAAAGGAAGTAAATGATGAAGAATAACAAGAATAAGCAAAATCGTAGTTTTGTGGACTTACGAATACGGATGGACCGACGTGGAGGTGGATCCACAATCTCGGATGAAGCTTGAGGGGTCAGAGATGAGAATGGAGCTTGGTGTGCGGGAGAGTAAAGTACCGCACTGCAGAGTTATGAGTACAAATTGATCGAACATAGGGAGAGGTATCATTACTAGAATCCTCGAAAAAGGATCTATATGAATAAGATCAGATTTTGTCAGCTATGAGTAGTGGATGGAATAGAAAAGAAAGGTATATGCTCAAGGAAGACAACATGACGAGACACATAAAGTTTCCGAAGTTATTGGATCAAAACAACGATACCCCTTTTTACCTTCACCATAACCTAGAAAGACACAAATAGCGGATCGAGAGGATAGCTTATTGCGTTCTACATGAGGACGAAGAACAAAACAAGTACAACCAAAGACTCTAAATGAGGAATAATCAGGGACATACCCATATAGCTTTTCAAAAGGAGATAGACCCAACTATGAGAAAATGGAATTGTATTAATCAAACTTACAAAAGAAGAAAAAAACTTTCTCCCCAAAATTCACTAGGAACAAAAGCAGACAACAAGAGAGAACGAGCAGTTTCGACAATGTGCCTATGTTTTCTTTCAGCTACACCATTTTGTTCAGGAGTATCTGTACATGAAGTTTGGTGGATGGTTCCATCTAAGGCAAGCATTTGACAAAATTTATTAGAGGTGTATTCCCCACCCAAATCACACCTAAAGCATTTGATCACGGCCAGAATGTTGAGTTTTGATAAGAGCTCGAAAAGCTGCATATATCTTAAAGAACTCGGAACGATGTTTCATTAAATAAACCCAACAATAACGAGTATGATCATCAATAAAAGAGACATAATATCGAGACCCTCCTTTTGTGGAAACAGGAGAAGGTCCCCATACATCGAATGAATCAAATCAAATGGTGAAGATGAAACGGAAATACTTGATTAAAAGGTAAAGCGAGAAAATTTTGCCGGTTTACATCCACTACAATCGAAATGTCACAAGTTTTCAAATTTCCTAAAGCTCCCGTGGATGCCAAAAATCTCAAACGAGAAGACGAAACATGACCTAGACGGAATGCCATAAATAAAAACTAGAAGATGAAAGACTCAAACGAAATGAAGACAAATCAACGGTAGTAGTAAGCGTCGCAAAGCAAAGAATCGGCACTTTTAACTCATCCAAAATATATAGTCCATTCTCCCTACGGCTGTCCCCAATCAGCTTCCGAGACTGCAGATCCCTGTACACAACAAAACGAACCGGAGAAAACATGACTAAATAATCACCGAATCACATATTTGACCAACGGACGCAAGATTCAATTTGAGTTTTGGAATAAGATAAACATTAGGGAGAGACAAGTGAGGTGTGACAACAGAACCAACACCGCTAAGGGCATAGGAGTGCCATCGGCAGTTATAACGGGAATGGAGGACAAAGGAGACACAGAGGTAAAAGATGAGGAATCGGAGACATATGATGGGAAGCACCGTAATCCGGGACCCATTCAGAGTGTGACATACCCGAGGAACTATGAGGCAACCGACCTATGGAAGAAGCGGACATTGCTTGTGGGCCGCAAGGAGAGAAACTTCAAATTGCTCACCAAAGAATTAGGATCGATAAGAGCCCGGGGAAGCTACCGCCGCAAGATTGTGGTGTGGTGGTTTATAACCCCGAGGTGGTCGATGAGCATTAGATTGTGACTGACCGCTGACTTCCAAGCTTGATTCTCGTTGCCTCAACTTAGGACACCGAGCCTTCCAATGACCTTTCGCCATACGAAACTACACTCATCAAAGCCAACCCTTGTGTAAGGCTTATTCGATGATTAGAGAATGGCTTAGAAGGTACCGCTAGTACGTAAGGATTTGAAGCGAAAAGAATTCCCTTTTTCGTAATAAGACTGAAGACGTATTTCTTCAGCCAATAACTCACTGACAACAGAGTCAATAGAAGGCAGTGGAGAACGATGCAGAATTGAACCTCTAAGTCCTTCAAAATCACCGCGAGTCTTTGTTAAAAACCCGTACCAATCGTTCTTGCTCTCTACGCTCAATATAAGCACCACATGCTTTTAATTCCGCCGATTCTCGAAGAGCTAATTGATCCCAAAGATCTGTCATGGCAGAATAGAACTCCTGAATACTCATATTCTTCTGGTGAAGAGCTCGTATGTCATTCTCTAATTGATACTGCTTTGCAAAATTTGATTGCGTGAATAACCTTTGCAGATGATCCCAAACCTCCTTTGCTGTCTCATACTTTGCCAACTGTGTACCTATAGAATGCTCAACGCAATTGTTGATCCAAGTAATGATCTTTGCATTGTTTGCTTCCCATGCATCTATCGAAGCAGTATCTCCTTCTTCAATATTCTTAGGTACCACATAAACTCCATTGACATATCCCCACATCTTCTTACCCTTAAGAAAATTTCTCATTACATAGCTCCAATACGAATAGTTCTTCCCATCCAACCTCACACTCACAGACTGAAGCGAATCATCTCGCTTCGAGAGCCATAATCAACAATCACAGAGAACCGAATGCAAAAAGCAAATGGAAAACAAAATACCAAATTGCGAAAACTAAACAGAGATTGCGAAAACTAAACAAATAACTTCTCAAAATTATACGATTACTCCAAAACACGAACAAATTTGCGTAAACCGAACGCAAATACCAAATTGCGTGCCGAAGGGAAGACGAAATACCAAAATAATTGCGTAAACCGACGAAATATCAAATTTTGCGGGTTGGATCCGCTGGTTGTGTTCGGGATTAAGCCTCGTTCCATAAAACCAGCTCTGATACCATGTTAAAGCAATTGAGATCAAATACAAAAAGGAGGCTACGATTCTGAATAATCTGTTTATTATGAATGCATTGAGTTAACCTAAATACAAATAAAGTATATATAGGTCAAACCGAAAGTACTATTGTACCCTTAATAAATAAGACTACATAAATATTATTTAACAATTACTTCCTCTTGTAACTTCACTTTCAATAATTGTTTACAAGAAAAATAATATTTGCCCTTGTTGGAAGGAAAAAAGAACAAACAAAAGAAATGTCCTCTGTGTGTTCAAGTGTTAATTATTTCATCGAATTATTGAGCTCCAACAGACAACACTATGATTTGATAAATTTTGAATATTAATAATTCTAAAACGTAAGTTAAACATTCCTATTTATACCATTTTTACATCGAAATCCTAATCAGAAACGAATCTTTATTGAAAAGCTATATAGCTAAGATATAATCTAATTAGCATTAGTATCTCTAAATAGGATAAAAAGTAAAATAATTACAGAAGTAATACAATAAATATGTAAAAAACTCACTCGATATTCGTCTGCCCTCATTCAAATATAAAAAACTGTTGTATTTGTGTAAATATCTCCTCCAATTATGTGACTGAGAATGTATGATTTTGACTCCAATTTGTTTGTTGGGTAGAAACTCTATACAATTACAGAAATCCAATCTCCAAGCTTCATTAGTCAGGACCCTGTCAGTCTCTTCAGCACCAAGCCCAACCTACCAAGAAACAGCTTACAAACCCAGATCCATTGAGAGTAGACAATAAATGCGCCAACAGTGCGAGCATTGCAATAATTTAGTCATTGGCAACGCATGTTTGATCCGCCGCCATCAAACATTCCTGGAAAAAGACGGGTTGAAGACTAATATTTCTTGGTCTCCTTTATATCATAATTAAATCTTAATTTGCTGACTAGATAGACATTAATTATAGCAATTATCCCACTTCCTTTTCGTCTTCTTTTACTAAGGAAAACCATTTGTTATAATAAACTAAATAAGGTGTTCTTTGGTAAATGTTTTTTTTAAAA
>JACEGQ020000221.1:0-25000 GCA_015852605.2 Populus deltoides | reverse complement strand
GCTATTATAAAATACTGTTAAAATTATCTCATTGGATCTTTTTAATAATACTGATTGTATTAAAAACAAAGTTTTAATTTATAACCCGTTGTTTATTTTTTTTCCTTTCCCGTCCTCTCTTTCTTGCACAAGTTTTTTTTCTCTCTAATATTTTTGTATTGAATCTTATTTCTTAACCATTAAATATTCATAAGATTTGAAATACTTAATTAATTTAAATAAAACATGTGTTTTGAAATAACCATGATTAAAAATAATGACCAGGTACAGTTATTATAATTATTATTTTTAATAGATTTGTTTCGTGTTATTTTTTTAATAATTTTATAATTGTGTAGTTGTATACAAAGAATTTGTGCTGTTTTTTTTTTTAATTCTTGCACAGCATGTGTTAATGAAGCATTCCCTTCGCTAGTACTCACCATCCTGAATTTAGCATTTTCGCTTTTTATTCGGATCTCCCCAACCACTTACTTTTCTTCTCTTATTGTTCTTTTTACAAGAAATAAAAAAAAAACAAAATAAACCAGAAAAAGAACATGAAATGAAATTGACAAAAGGGCGAAGCTATATGTAAAATTGAAAGTAAAGGGATTAAGCATATAGTTTTTAAGATTATAAGGACTAGTCAATCATTCTTTTGAAACTATAGGGACTAAGCTATAATTAACTCAGGCTAACTTTAGCAAGTAGCGAGAGCCATGGCGCAGAGAGTAAATGGAAGTAGGTGATGGCTTAATCAATCAGCTCCTTGACTTTAAGAGACACCTCATGGGGTCCACACCACTAACCCACCCAAAAAAACTGATCACACACCCAACAGTTTCTCCACGACGTCGTATCCCACGCTCCCCATTAATTCGTTCATTGAACCCCGAGCCCCACGCCACATTCGAAACCAACCAAACACAGCTCCGCTCGAGATCCTAGGCACATAATCAACGGCTCGGATTAAAGATACACGATCACCCTTGAGTTCAAGGTTCCACCAAATCAGAACTCCGCTACGAAAATTAACGCATCACTTTTGATTAGTGTCCGCATTATAAAATAAATCAGAAATAAATTTAGTAGGAGAAATTAAGATACAAACATAAAACAAATTTTTTATGAGATGATTTTCAGTTGTGATTAGTTAATATGTATTAGATATAAAAATAAAAAAATAACATAAATCCATTTTAATAACAGATTTGAATAGAAAAACTTATTATTTTTATTTTTATTGTCTTGTTTTTAAACGGTAATTAAAGATAATAACTAAATACTACTGATGAACATGTAAAAATTAAAATATTTTTAATTATAAAAAAAATTGTTTTTGAAAATAATTTTAGATTAAATCTTTATGTAAAATAAAGAAATATATCCTATTTATTTTTTTTATTTTAAAAAGAATGATAAATGGGAAAGAAAAGAGGTGATGCGTTGCTTTATTTTTTATTTTTTGAAATAAATTAGTATTGTAAGCAAAAAAGCGGAGTGGAGGGTCGCTTTACTCAATGCAGACCGACCACCAAAAATAAAAACTAGAAAACAAATTTTTTTGGTGGATACAAATTCCGAATCTCTCAAGTCTTTGTTACTTCATTCACTTCATTCCTCCTTCACCTCACATTTTCAAATTATGGGGATTTGTTTTTTTCTGCTGTTTGCAATGTAAGTAACGTTCTCTCTGTTTCTTGGCTTTTAATTTCGTTTATAGTGTTCGTATGGGTGTTTGATTACTGAGAAAATGGAGGAAAGAAATGTTACTTTTTTTATGCTAATAATGGATGTTTTAAGCTTTCCCTTTTTGTCTTTCAAATGGGTCACTTCCCTTTTTTTCAGGCTTGTGTTTTCTATAATTGGTGTTGCCTACTGGTTTGTTTTTGAAAATATGGTGGGTTTTGCGTTTTTATTTAAAAAGCTGCAACAAGGCTTACCTGCGAGTTGTGGACTTTAGTTTATATAATCTTTTCGATGATTTATGGTGATGATTTTTACTGATATAGGATATGATTTGTTGAAAAGCCATGTTATGGATCTGATAAATTGAAGGAAAGTCGATTTTTTTTTTGTTCTATGAGGATGCTTGAGGGATGATCTTTGTTGGGTTTTTTTTTTAGATGATAGAAGGTGAGTAATGCTGCTTTCAAGATGGTTACGGGGTGTAAATTGTTGTGTGGAAACTAGTAGAGGACGGGGACGGAATGTTTTCCGAGAGATTAACGGGAGAGGCATCTCTTCGCCGGGAATTGGAGGCTTTGAGTGTGTCTCAACGGCTAGTTAGAAGTGTTAGCCAGAAGTTGAGGAAGAAGAATCATAGAGGTGAAGGAGAGGAAGAGGATGATTCAAGGGGAGTTTCGCTGAAATGTCTTACTTTGTATGGTATGGGTGGGGGTTGCAAAGTTGGTGCTGACACAGGTGAGGAATTTGGGGATCCGAGCGGTAGGAGGAGGTCATCAAGTGCTAGTGAAGAAGGAAAGGGATATAGACCGATTTGTGGTAATGAGGAGACAGGGTTCGATTGTTTCTCATATGGGATGAGGGAGAAGTTTTGGAAGAAAAACAGTAGAAAGGATTTAGAGCTTGAAGATTTAATTCAAAATAGCAGGTTGCATATGTTTCTTCCAGATGACATACTGGAATTATGCTTGGTGAGACTCCCATTGACCAGTCTGATGAATGCCCGCCTTGTATGCAAGAAATGGAGATACTTGACTACCACCCCTCGGTTCCTGCAGATGAGACGGGAAGGTCCATATCTGAATCCGTGGTTGTTTTTGTTTGGCGCTGTTAAAGATGGATATTGTTCTGGGGATATATATGCATTGGATGTATATCAGGACCAGTGGCATAGGGTTGATTCTGACATTCTAAAAGGAAGGTTCATGTTTTCTGTTGCCAGTTTTCAAGATGATATTTATATTGTTGGTGGTTGTTCTAGCTTGACTCACTTCGGGAGAGTGGATAGGAGCTCATTCAGGACACACAAAGGGGTGTGGGCTTTTAGCCCTTTAACTAAATCTTGGCGTAAAATTGCTTCCATGAGGTATGCTAGATCAATGCCTGTTTTAGGAATTTCTGAGGTTCGTTCAGACTTTTCAGTAGTTCACAGTCATCAATATCGACAAGAAAGGCGTTTTCCTAGGTCACGCATTGCTGGGGTATCAGATGTTTATGAGGACCCTCACAGGTTTTCACTAAGAAGACAATATAGAAATGCTTTTGATGAATATGAGCCTTCATCATTGCCCAATAGAAAGTCACACAAGTTCACCAGACAAAAAAGTGGCCAATCAAATATGAAGGACTGCAAGAGGTTTGTATTGATTGCTGTAGGGGGTCTTGGATCCTGGGACGAGCCACTAGATTCTGGAGAAATTTATGATCCCATAGCAAATAAATGGACAGAAATCCAGAGGCTGCCTATGGATTTTGGGGTTGTTTGTTCTGGAGTTATTTGCAATGGGATGTTTTATGTTTACTCTGAGACAGACAAGCTCATGGGATATGACATTGAAAGGGGCTTCTGGATGGCAATCCAATCCTCTCCATTCCCTCCTCGTGTTCAAGAGTATTACCCTAAACTTGTATCTTGTAATGGCCAGCTATTTATGCTTTCAGTCTCCTGGTGTGAAGGGGATGGTCAAATCGGCCAGAGAAACAAGGCTGTTAGAAAATTGTGGGAGCTAGATCTCATGTATCTTAACTGGACTGAAGTTTCAGTACATCCCGATGCTCCAATGGATTGGAATGCTGCATTTGTTGCAGATAAAAACCTAATATTTGGGGTTGAAATGTTCAAAATATTTGGTCAAGTGTTGGACTTCTTGACCGTATGTGATGTGTCTGCCACGGGGACAAACTGGAGTCACATTGCTAGGAATCACATGACTCATGAATTTGACGCTTCCTCGTGCATGACTAAATCATTGGCTGTCTTGTATCTTTGAGGTCCTTGTTGAATGTTGATTTGTGCAGAGAATTTTAAACATTTATTGAGCCACACCAGGTTTTGAGCACAGATTGTGACCCCCGAATTTCATATTTAATTCTTTGGACAATCAATTTGCCTGCTGGTGCTTTCATCTGTGCATTTTCTTCACCACTGTTTATACGATTCATCCTGTATTCCTGAGCTTGTTTATGTTCATTAATAATGAATTTGTTTTCTTGTTCATCCAGTTTCCAATTAGGTGGAGTTTATTCTGATGATATCATTTTGACCTTTCATTTTGCTTCTTTGCTGAAGCTGATTTCATGCTTGAAAAATGAATATTTATGGCGGCAAACTGGCAGTTGTAGGGAAAGCCTTGTGCTAGCAGGGTGGACAATTGATTTGGTGAAACAGACTCTGTTTTTCTATGTTAAAATAGGACTGTATGAGAAGTTCTAGTACGGAAGTTGGCATCCACAGGCCACTGGTATTACATTACTGCATGAAACGCATGATGACATTCGTAGCCACCATTTTAAAGATTCAAGACTTTCGATCCAGCCTTACGAGTTGAGTTCGTTGCATCAGTTCTTCGTCTATGCTTGAATTTTTCCATAAAAAATAAGGTTAAGATACTTTGCATAAACTCAACAGTTCTGCTCCTGCACAAGCCCCCTCCCTCTGAGGATATTGTTAAAAAATTTTAAGACGGTTGCTTACCTAAGCTGCCTTTCAATTCTCAAAGGTTAAAAGTATTTCACGAACAGAGAACAATATTTATTGGGAAGCCATTACTTTCAGGGCTACAAGACCAGACCTAGGGTCGATGCTAACCTGATTCCGGAAACAGTATTGTTTCAGGTATTTTTCATCCACTTGAGAAACATGGAGTGCTGGTTGATCTGCGAAATATAAAACGTTAAAGAACCATGATGTTGGAAGCCTGGAATGAAAAATAACCAATATCCCACTCTTGGTGCTAGTACAATACATGCAACCGTATTAAAAAATGGAAGAAAAGAAGGGGGAAAAATAAGAAAGAAAAGAAGTGAAAAATTTCAAAATCCTCTGCAAACGAGAAATCGGTTTACATCAATATCTACCAGCAGCTTAACGCTACCATAACCATAAATGGCTCTGGACAAAGGGTGGATTACATACAGCTCCTGGATCAGAAAGCGGTCTGACCTGTATTTGGATAGATGCCAGAGAAGTTGGGTATCTTATCGACATGTTTCAGGGCACGCTCAGCAATCTGCCGTGTCCGATAGTCAGCATGCTGGAAGGCATCAACAAGTGCAGTACTCACGTTTGGATCTCCAGAAACGTCATATGCTATGTCATCAGTTCGTAAAAGTCTCTCAGCAGCCCAAACTGCCCTCCTCCTCAGATTTTCTGTCCGTTTCTCCAGCAAAACATCAAGTATAGGTCTAACTCCCCCTGCCTCACACAGCACCGCCACCCCTTGTTCAATGTCAACCCCATCATCCAACAAAGTAGAGATTGCTGCAAGTGCTGCCTCAACCACTTTCTCATTTGTGTGATCTAAAAGAGCTACCAGCTTCTCAACAGCCTGTCCTTCCAGAAGACAGAATGTTTCTTTTAGGGAACATGTTCCTCCGTGGAGCCGGCACGATCCAGTTTTGACAGGCTGTTTGATAAAACACGAAAAGATTGAGGCACATAAATTAGGAGGCGGCAACTCAGGCAATCTTGTTAAATTTTTGGACTCTTGAGCCAAGTTCTCTAATGCCATGGCAGAGACCATCTGTACATTGTCGAGTCCATTGGACTGAAGCAGTTGGATGAAAAGAGCTGCGAGATTGTGCTCACGGGCGAGCTTAATGGCATCTGGTTCATCAGCCAACACAAATGTGACCCTTGATAGAACCCGTACTAGTCCTTCAAAAAATGGTGTCATAAAGCGGGCACTCCTAATCTCACCCTGTTGGATCTTTACCACTCTGGAGATGATTAGTGGAAAGGAGCTTTCATCTAGCATCTGCCGAGTGAGGCCCAGATCCCTCTCTGGGAGCTCAGCTAAAAGGCCAATAGCAGCTGCCTGCTCTTCGGTGATTCCTATGTTTTCTGCTACAACTTTGAAAAGGCTTCCTAGCTGGCCCACCACGCCACAGAGAGCATCAGCTAATTCCTGGCCCATATGCGGAGAGACTTTCTGGAGAAGTTTTATGGAAGCTACACGCAAATCCCTCTGGGGAGCCTCAATAAACTGAACCAAACTGTTGATAGCTCCTGAGCTTTTAATGGCAGCAACAACATTTAAAACAGTAGATGAAGAACTAGTCAGCCCAACAAGAACCTGCAAAAGTTTGCACTCAATAGCCGGACCAGTGTTGCTAATTAGATGGAGGAGGTTATGCACCATGTCTTCTGAAACAAGAGAGTGATGGTCAGGTCCAACAGGAATCAGATCAAAGTCATCGCCTGAGTTTACAACATTGGCGAGAATTGTTGCCGCGACCTCTTTGAGACGCATGGGAAGCTGATTGGTGCCGACTGTGAAGAGGTCTTTGACAAGAGGAGGAAGAATTCCGGCCTCAATCAAAACCTTGGCACTTGCCTCGTGAAAAGAAATTTGATTCAAAGCTTTTAAGGCAGCTTCTCTTGACTGCATATTACCACTTCTCATAATATTGATTAGAGATGAACCAACAGTTCTTGCAACAAGGACTTTCACGTCATTGTTCATGACCAGCTCACCCAGGTATGAAGCCATAGACAGTTTAGTTTCTGGTGGGCCTGCAGCATTTCCATTCTGGTTACATTAATCAATGCAATATGGCATTTGTATATGATCAGATGAATGCATCTGGGTCTAACCATCGACGATACCGCAATTTAGAGTACAAACGCCTGACACCAACTTTTTAAAATACCAAGTTGAATTTTGCAATTTCTGTGGCTTTTACTACCTCCAGATTACAATTTTTAAAAAAGATCGTACAGGTGCATAAGCTAAGGACCCCCTTAATACTTGCATGAAATTCAAAAATCATTGAAACATTGAGCTCCGACGACGTACCTTCAAGAATTTGATTCAGAAGAGGTCGCAGTCTGCCATTTTCAGCCATCTGCCGTACATTGTTTTCACATTTCTCCAGATTTCCCAGTGTTTTATCAGCTTTCTCAACAGTTGAAAGATTTTCTGATTTGCTGCTTATCATTCCAACCAGTATGAGAATTGCTCCATTGACTGAACCAATCTTCTCGCACAAGGCTTCGGATTTTGAGAGCTCAAGCAACAATGAGACAGCTTCCTCCCTTTCTATGGACTGCTCATGAGACAAAAACTTAACTATTGTCCGCACGTTGTCACCCTCAGCCAGTATTGCCTGCAAAACAAGGAAGGTTCGGTTATCAGGAGACAGACAATGCATAACTCTGGTGATGTCATGGAAGCTATACCGCAACACATAACTCTGGTGATGTCATCGAAGCTATACAGAAATAACAAGCAAACCTGGCACGACCTTATTATCAGCATCATCCTCGACCACAATCTGAAGCGTTTCCAAAGCTTTGCACCGGACTCTACGACTGGTACTCTTCAACATTTCAACAACCTTAGGTATTAAATCAGCATGGCGCACAGCATGCTTATTCGACCGGCTCTTATGACTCATGTATTGTATATACTTCAAAGAATGCAAAACATCACTCTCTGGACTGCCCGGGTTTAGTGATCTCCTTGCCGTATCAAGTTGAACAGCTTCATTCCTAGCAGTCCACTCTTCAATGGTGTTCTGCAAAGCCATGCTGGGGTTTAGTTCTGTGCTTCTCAATTCTTTTAGTGTCAAAGGGCAAACCATCTTACTTCCACTCTCCCTGCATTCCTTGAACCACTTCTCTATCGCTTCGCGTTCAAAAGTGTGACCATTTTCTAAGGTGACAGGATCACTCATAACTTGCTTTGTTAAAGGGCAAACAAATGCATCGTAAATAGGCTCTACATGGAGTCTCTCAAACTGATAACTTTCATCCGATTGGCTACCATGATCATAACTTCCATCCCAGCTTTCAGCCATCTGATCTAAATAAACCTGTAGCAACAAAGCAGTGTCGCGTCAGCAATCACCAAACTTAGGTTTGACCATAGCCATATCATTCCATCAACAAAACAGTAGTAAAAGCACATCGAGAAGATTAAATTGGCCCAATTCCAAGAAAAAAGGCATCAAGCACAATAAAGAAAGAAAGCAAGCAAGCATTCCAAGTAACCTTTTCCTTCCAATCTAGTGATAACAGTTGAACAGGCAAAGCGTTGAAGAGCTGCCTACACAAAGCAAAAACTAACCTTTCCCTTCCAATTTAGTGATAAATGAATGGAAAGTTACCAATTCTAATTCTCCAAATTTCCTCAATTATCTATCCTAGCAGCTAACACTTGCAGCAAAAAGAAGAAAGACAAGGGGAAACAGAGAATACATCAAGAAGTACAGTAGCTGAGATGGGCAATAAAAAGGTCTACGGGAATCACCAAAACTAATTGATAATCCAAACAAGTTAATTGAATTCACAAAATTCATACATCCATACCTATCCGCCGTTAATTATCAAAAGGTCTCCAATTTAACAGCTATTCCAAAAACCCTTTTCCCTCCTTGTTGCTTGCAATTCAACAAGTACATCGAGAAGAATTGGACAATCCATAAGGGCAGGTTGCTTCAACTTCAATTATTTTTCTTCTTTTATCTTATTCGAAATGGGAAAATAATATTGGTACCAAACAGAGAGGAGGGAGAGGGAGAGGGAGTAAAAAAAAAAATTTTTTTCTTTATTTATTTATTATTTTGAAATTGAATAGTATGGTAGTAAAAGAAAGGAGAAGGCAACAAGGGGAACCAAACAAGAAACGAGTGAAAACGACCATTAGGCATAAAAGTAGAGAAGGTTGACCAAAACGAAAGAGTCTTCATTTTTATTTATTTTTGAACTTTTAGTTGACGAAAGGGAGAGAGGTTTTGAGTTTTAATTATGAAGATTAACCTTAACAAGAAGGGTGGAAGTGGATCCCATTCCCATGTGACTAGTGTCCGAAAACAGGCTGGATTTCAAGGTTTCTTGCCTGTTTAATGTTTGTTGAACCCATATGATTAGAGGAGGGAACCTAAGCAACCACCTTAACTACAGCTTGTAATTAAGCAATAAGAGGGAATTTTGAAAACTCGAGCGCTTGGACCAAGTAGAGATAGAACTTTCTTGCACTCTAGCAACCACCAGTAGCAGCAGCGGTCTGCTTTTTCCATCCCAACCGTTCAGCAAACTTCTTTAGTGGATTGCAATCATTATGCAAAAAAGATAACGGGTGAGCACTGTCTTTGATCCTGTTCTACCCCTCTCCATGGACTCGTAAAAAAGAAACATGCTTCGTTGGTGTACACAAAATCCATAAAGCTTGTGAGCAGTTTCACCTCATTATCGAAACTCTTGTTAAAACCAGGCTCCTCTGCCTCTCGATGATGAAGTTTCTTCAAGGCAACTACTTGTGCACTTGGAAGTTGTGCCTTGTAGACACTCCCATAACCAGTGGATCCAATACAATATTTGAGATCAAGGTCCTCCGTCGCTGCAATGATGTCTTCGTATGGAAAATAAGTCTTCATTTCTAAAGATGTTGGCTCCACTTGGGTGGTCTTAACCTTACATCGAGACAGAGAATAACATCCGAGAAAAAAGAGAGTGAAATGGTGATGATGGTAATAAATATTTTGATGGAATGAGTATTTCTCTTGGATTTTGAAGGTAAGCAGTATGAGAAATCAGGGTGTAAATTGACAGAGTAAATAGGTCAAATGATATAGATGGGAAGGCATCTTTCCACTTAAATTACTCTGTAGCTCAAACCCAGGAAGTTTAAATTATTACAATCTTCCAAAGATGATAGGATGGACCCATTGATGTAGTTGCGAGAAGGGTCTAGAGCTGTCAACTTGCTTAAAATGACCAGTATAGTAGGAATCGAGCCACTGATAATGTTTAAACCAAGAACAAATCTGCCAAATGACAAAGTGCCAAGTGAATGTGTTTTGGACCAATGAAGATGCTTTGGGACAAGTTCAAAGACCAGATTCTTAAGATTGCAAAGTTCTGGAGGGATGGAAGTAAAGAAATGATTGAAAGAAAAATCAAGATCAACTAATTGGCTGAGGTTTCCAAGTGAAGACTGTAACTCACATGTTAGATTATTCGAGGACAGGTTGAGGTACCTGAGTTTTGGAAGGAAAGAAATTTGAGGTGAGATGCTCCAAATGAGCTCATGGTTGGCCAGGCCAAGACGGACAAGGTTTAAGAAATAAGAAAAGTTCAACTTCCCAAAACTTATTTCCCATCTTGAGGAACTCTGAATTTGGAGAAATGTCAATGATGCTTCCGGCCTGATTGCAAGCTATACCAAGCCACCTGCAACAACGTGAAGTTAGATCGCTGTAGTGACTCCACCATCCACTCTCAAGCAAAGCCAAGCCTTCTGATGCTAGTAAGGGTTAGCCAAGTGCAGCCACAATACACCAGTAGCAGAAACAACAGTACAGGACATGAAAAATGCGATGCTTCCAATTGGAACAAGTTTTGGATAGATGAACGCAACGTTTGTGTTAAATGCTTGTCTTCAATAATAATGCAAAATTCATGAATGATGTGCATGTCTATTCTCATAGGCTATTCCCAAGTCAAGTTCGTCTGGTTTTTCTAGTGTATTTTTCTTACTGTCTTTCCAAACCAAAGGTGATGCATGGGCCCATGCGTACACTGCAGGACTTTGAATTCTATCGTGTCCAATACCTAAGGCTTAAGCTTCAGATTGGCTAGCTCTTTTCTTCCACAAAGAAAAAAAGTTTCACCAATAGTGGAATTACTTGTAATCGAGTCAAGATTGTCAGTGCAGGGAGACCTGAAAAACTTGTTGTAATCAAGTCAAGATTGTCAGTGTAGGGAGACCTGAAAAACTTGGCCTTGAGCTTGCACCCACACATGGGTTACTGACCTTGGAAAAATATACAACACGTCCATGGTAGCGTATTTCTAATACAAGAAATAAAATTGTTTGCGTTTGTGTATCGGCATCTTCTATCATCATTTGAATTGTAGGAGAAGCATCTCTAGAAGAATGCTTTTGAGTGGTTTTATCTGGGACGATGGATCGAGAATTCCACATGTGCTTTGATAGATGACGAGTTATATTGGTAGGAAGATGGAGACTCACTCCTGTGTCTCCATCTACATGCCGCTACCGGGTTTCCACACAGACTCTTATCAGCAACCACAAAGGGAGTTAACAGATCTCTTCCGCAAAAATAATTTCAAAGACGACTTGTACTGCATTAGAGAAACAGAAACTAGTCAGTGGAAATATTTGATAATGAGAAAGAATAGCAATTCAATGATGCTTATGGAGTAAGAGGTGAGCATCAATAAAAGCGGAAACACTTTGAGCAAGTCTTCTCAGAGGATGTTCTTAACTAAATAAAAGGGTTAAGTAGCAGGACTTTGTCTTTTTAATGCAGAACCAATCATCAGATTAGCTTAATTAATCTTTGCTAAAACTGTTTAAATGATCTGCCACCAAGCCCCAAAGAATATGGATAGTGATTCAACTGTTCCGAGATCCCACTGGCAATATCATCCTGGCAACTTATCAGTGTCTCAGTTTACCATAATGTTCGACTTAATATTTCATCTATATACTAATTCCTTTTGGTGGATATAGATGGAATTATAAACAATTAGCTTTGAAAAAAAAAAGCAACTAAAATTAATCGTATAATATATCATATGTAGAGAGACAGAGGACTATATTACATCAGCCTAGAAAAACTCGAGCATACACTTCATTATATGCTACCTACCTTCCTCTTTTGGGATATTAGGCTGATCAATCAAGAGTTGTTGCAGCGCACCAAGATCACTGGAACTGCAATATAGCCAAGTCAGTATGTTTATAACCCTTGGATTGTGAAGTCATTAGCAGACATACGAAGATATCTGCATGCATGAATGCAAAAACACGTAAAATAAACAGAAGGACAGGAAAATACGTTATAAATATATAGTATATTATAACCTAGGATCAATAGGAAGATGGGGAATAGGGCCGATGTTAAGGAAAAACGTATCAGCTATTTCTTCTCTTCTGTGTTTGTTCTACAAAAGCTCAAAAGTGACTAAGATCTAGTGCTAAGTACATTTTTCCACTCAGATTTCATATCTAAACCTTAAGATATCCACAAATGTAATTCACAACAGAAGTTTCCTAAGAATTTAAGAGAAATCATTTTAAGAAATGAATCTCCATGTACCTGAGTAATACAATTCACAACAGAAGTTCCCTAAGAATTCAAGAGAAATAAAGTTGTTCTCATTTTAAAGAATGGAACTCGGCGTACCTGGGTTTCAAGGTGAGCGCTGAAAGTGCTGAAACAACTGATGATTTAAGCAGGTATCTGCCAGAAAATCAGATGAGCTATTCTGATTTCAACAATACCACTACTCCAAACACGATAATGCAACACATTGTTGGATGCTACTAATTAGATGATCAGCATATCAAGATAAATCATGCGTCCCAATTGCTATAACTGATCTACCATTGATGCTTACAACAATCTTGGATCATATAATTTCGTATTCACGCTTTTTATATTGCAGTAACATTCATTTAAAAGAGTTTTGTCATATAAAAGGCCACTTGAACACAAAAATCTTTGACTCGAGCAAGCACTCAGACAAGAAAGAAAAGCCAAAGCCATGTACAGATTTTAGATAAAAGAATGAAATTTTGTCAAGTACTCAGACTGAAGCATATCAAAGGCCACTTGAACACACAAAATTATTTGACCCGACCAAGCACTCATACAAGAAAGAATAGCCAAACCTATGTAAAGATTTTAGACAAAAGAACATCACATACTCAGCCTGATGCATTTCATGAAGAATCATAAGCCCATCTAGACAGTCAGCAAGACATGGTTTAATCCCAATTCGTTGCCGCAATTGTTTCGCATTCAACTGATTAGAACCTCCACCGCCTTTAACTAACTGTCTACCATCCCTATACATCTTCTCAATTGTCAAAACCACACCGCGAAACTCTTCCCTGCAAAATATGTGTGTGTATATAAATTCGACCCAAGAAATGAAATTTATAAAAAAGTTGAGAAATTTAACAAGAAAAAGAAAAATACAAAGTCTTATTCATGGAAAGCAAAATGGTCTGCAAAGACTCGAGCTGCTTTCTCACCACTGCATCTACAATTCCATCCACACTCTTCAAATTACCATAATTATTACAATCTCCAATCACCTAATCATCATAATTAAAAACAGATAATTTCAAAATTGTAATCTAATTTTAACAATAATTAACAAACTAATTATCATAACAACAACAACAACAATTACCTTTAACCTCTCAATAATAGCAGAAGCGTTACTAAATTGAGAGATTAATCGAGATTGAAGCTGTTCCCATTCCTCCATTAATCCTCTCACTTTTCTAAATCTTTGCTGATATTTCTTCACCAATCCCTCCATGGCTAAAAGCTTCAAACTTTAAACCCCACATCCACCACGACTACGAGCGGCTTTTTAAACCACTTGAATAACTTCCAAAACGTCGCCGTCTGGTCTCACATTTTTTAATATCACAAAACACCCCCTAAACTTCTAAACATTGCAATAACTCGCACAAACTTTAGATTGCATTTTATCTTCGATCCGATCCGGAATCCAATCAGAAACCATTATAGCGGCTCAGAAACCGAGGAAGAAGCTCCAGCTCCCTCTGATGGAAGAACAAGAAGAAGCAACGGGCTTTGAAATCGAAGTACGAAAAGTCGTAGGAGATGAAGATGTTCTACGATTCATGGATTCGACGGATAGCTATTTGACTCTGCTAGATTCCTTATCTTCTACCCTTCGCCAGGTAAACTGTATTATTAATATTTTTTATTTTTTTTGTAATATATTAATAATTAATCTAGATTCTAGTTTAATTTTGATAAAATCGAGACTAAATTTCGATGATCATGGCTATATTTCTAATTAGGTGTGCAATTTCTGTAAAAAAAATTAGAAATTGAGATGAATTTGTGGTGGTTTTAGGGATGGCTGGATTTAGCGATTGCTCGGCAGTCGATGGGGGCTTCACGAATAAATGGGGCTTTATTGGACCATAAATTACACTCCGCTGCCACTTCAGTTCAAGTAGATCAAGAAGATGGTATGATATAATGGCTATATATATATATATATTCATCAATTAAATCATATTTATTTTTATTTTTCATGAGATTATTTGGTGGTATAGTTGATTCTATGGAGGCTCAACCGCGCTTTATCTTGCGTAAATGGGCATCGGTGGCTGATGGAAAACAGTGTTACGAGGAGCAGAAATTGGGAGAGGATAAGTTGCCAGGGAAATCTGGCAGTTTAGAGCTCCGACATCGCGGCGATTCCCAGCTTTCTGGTATTATGTTGTTTCCCTATACATGGAAGTTGGTTGTAGTTGTGTTTTGTAAGCGATGTAAATGTGTGTAAAATGGAAGTGTTTCTTAACCGGTTATTGGGGATAATTATCTGTTGCTTTTTGGAGCTGTTTGTAATTTTTTAATGATATCTCCTTGGTGGGCTCTCTATTGTTCTTCCGATTTGTGTGTGCAGAAGAAAAAACCTCCGAGAGTGGAGCTCAACTTGACGTTGATGACCAAGTGGGTGTCTTATAGATTTTGTTGGTTTTGGATTGAATTTGGTGGTATAATTCGATATCTACTGCTTATTGAAATGTAAATGAGCTCAAAGGAGTTGTTTTGTGTTTTCGATTTTTTTTCTTGTAGGTTCAAAAGGAGCGAGCCAAATTACTGTCTATGTTTGGGACTCTGATTTCCCCAAAGCTTCGATCTGCCCAGTTGTCGTTTGAGACAGGTGCATGACTAAACACAAATTGGCTATGGCAATAGTGAAAACTAAGTGTCTGACCAATTCTGAAAGTTCAATTGTTGTGCAGCGCTGGAGACACTTGTAAAAATAGCAAACATGCGATCAACAATGCTATCCTCTTATGATAGAGTCCGCAAAGAACTAGATCACCAAAAGGATGACATGGTGTCTGTTCCTTCAGGTATCTGTAGTTATGACTTTGAAATTATTGATTGCTCTTGCTCATTGCCCCATACCCTTGGATATCTGGCCACATGTTAGTATTAGAGAAATGCCCATGACACTTGTGGTGTCCAACACCCAAAACCACAGTGGCGGCGCAGCGCACAAATTACACATCATTGGCCCTAGCAACTATGCGCATGCATGATTTGCTCCTGTCCACTGGATCAGGATAGGGGAGTTGGACACCAACTAGCATCCGTAGCAATCTTCTGAATTACCTCCATGCCCCAGAAAGAAACAAAGGCCAGAGGCAGATACTTGGTGGCATTTTTGCTTTTGCCTCACTGAATGCCCCCCCAGCATTCTCTTGCTATCCCAACCTTTAGCTTCTAGATGCTGCCCTCTCTTGCTTGATGTTGATTGAGCCTGTGGCGAGGATCCCGTATCCAGCATCCTAACCTAAAAAAAGCACATCAAAACCTCTTTCTTGTATAGGTTAGAGCTATGAAGCTTACCTTATTATTAGAGAAAGGTGAAGGGGCTTTTTCAACTGGTGTGCAGGTTTGGAAAACCATTTTGCCTTAGCTTACTAGTAGAGAGGCTGCTTTATCTGCTTGAAGTCCTGCAATCCAGAAATGATGACAACTGTGAAGCAATATCAAGCAGGAGTTATATATTTATCATTTAGTGAACTTTTTGTACCATGAAGCTGCCACTCTTTTTTCTTACGTGCTGGCATTAAACCCAATTTTTTAATTAACATTCATCTCAGCAGATTTGGTGATCAGACTCGTAGCTTGTGTTTCTGCAGGTCGTCTATGATGCTGAAAGATGTGCAACTAAGGGATTCTTTGGGTTGCCAATAGATGTGTGATTAAAGGATGCAATTGCCCAGGTAATGACCGCTAAGGATCATAGATGTGGGTCTTTCAAGAAGAAAGCACCAAAGAGAGGAGCTGGAGAATCCTATTGGAGCTTCCTTCCAATTTGATGCAGAATTGAATTCTTTGCTCGTCATCCTTTGTGGCTTCTTTTACACCTATATTTTACCATTTTGTAGTTGAGTTCAATAATCTCACAATTTTGTTTCTTTGTTTTTTTTTTTAATTTTTTAATGGATTTATAGTCTGAGAAATCTGGCCACTTCATGTGAGAATTTCTGCCCAGAAATCACTTGTATCATATCTAAAGCACCTTTATCTCTCTCGTCGTTCCCTCTACTCTTTGTGCGCGCAAGAAGATACATGATGCCCAGTAGTCCTTTTAGCACGTTTCACGGCCCAAGTTCTTAAATCGACTGATCTAGTGAAAAGCATAAAAAACCAATGCTTTTGCCCCGAGATGATGTCAATGAGAAAATAATCGTGGCGAATTCAAGCCTCGATGATTGATTGAATGTGCTGTCGGCAGGCAAAGATTTGGCCGCCTCCAAATTAAACTCTTTTGGAACATAGCTGTTCGAGCATGGTGCCGCGATGATCAGAAAGAAAAGGAACAGTCATGGACTGCAAATTTTGTACTGATTACATGCATTTCCAATATTTATTGCCACCAGACCTTTATGTAACTTTTTCCAAGGAAAAGAAAATTAAAAGTGCGGAGAATCTTTCTTTTCCTCAGAAATTAGCCGGAATCAAGTTGAACATGGAAGAAACTGAAATAGCAAAGATATCAGGCGAGTTGTTCCTTGTACAAGAATTCACTTTAAAACCATAGAAACATTTATTTCATGTTTTTATTTCTACGACCAAACACGGCAACTTGGATGGCAAAAACTATCCAAGGAAGCACGTAGTCATTTCGACCCTACGACCCTAGGGAAGGCCACACGCCTCCAAACTGATGTTTATGGTCTTACTTGCACTGTTAAGCAATTCATAGCACCAAAAATTAAATAAGAAAAGAAAAGAAAAGAAAAGGGAAAGCCAAATAAATCATACAGCCGTACTATAAATGTCACGTTGAAGCAACTTCAAGTAAACCGCAATATGAAACATTTGACTTGATGAAAAAGAGGAAAGAACATGAAATTTAGCCACCATTGTTTTCTTACTGCCCAGTTTTTATTGGTCTCAAGAATTTGTCACTCAAAAGAACAAGAGCGTTATATTTCGATCTGGATGCCCCCAGAAACGGTAGCATGTCTTTTTTATACCTCAGCACAAAAATGAAGCAAGGCCATAATGAATAACTTTACAACAACACAGCTTTTTAACACAATCTATACAGCACAAACAAAAAATTGACAACGGTCAAAAAACCCTAAACAAAATAAAGAAATTTTACAAGGGAGAGAGAGAGAGAGAGACCAATACTGCTAGAAAGAACTCCAATTGTCAGAACTTTTTTTGGGAGTTTGATTGTCTGATGAAACCTTGAAGGTGCCACTGAAGCCAAATGGATCTGAGTCATCGAATGAAGAGAATGCACGACCATGGCCAAAATCTTTCAAGCTGTTTATGGGGTAGAACCTTGTAAGCTTTTCTTGTGGTGAAAACCCACCTTCAGTCATGCTGAAGGAAAGGAATCAAATCTCGAGTAATTGTCAAAATGATCTCCTGCTTCACTGTACCTTGGAGAATTGCTAAATCTTGACATTGGGGAGCCTGCGACAGATTCTTCAAAAAATATACTATTTTTCTGAATAGTATTTGCAGGGGATGTGGATCCCGTTCTTATAGGCTTTAGACCAAAATCATCAGATCCAAAGAAATCTCCCTCATTCTCGGACGATACCTCCTATATGACACAGTGCATGTGAATTAATATTTGCGAGCTACCAAACTGACAACCTAGTGGTTTGATACAATATCAAACCAATTAGCTGCGATACTAATAGGAGGCTAGGGAAAAAAATACAATCACAGATAACAAATAGCAATATGAGCTTACTGAAATGGGAAATCAAGGATGAAATATGTTCATAATTTAAGGGTAAGGTTAGAGATACCAAAACTAAAAAAAAAAACTCACAGTTTGGCTTTCTTCTAACCAAATTATTAAGCTTCCCTAATTTAATGGTTTCAGCACAAACTCTCTAATAGCACATGGCATATATCACAAAGCTCAACTGACTACATCGACAACAAATAAGCATCTAGATATCTCATATCTCATTGGATGCTAAAACCTGTGGATTGGCCAGTAGGTTCACTTCCACCAGAGACCTATGTCTGAAAACATGGAAACCTAAGGATAGTGGCATGGGCTAAGGTATGCACCCTACGTGCAAACATGATGGTAATTACAAGAGCATGCCTTAAATCATAAGAGCATTACAACAATCATAGTTGGTTGGTTAAATCAATATCAGGTACAAGTTGGATAAAGTGATCTATAAAGAAGTAATAACTGCATAGAATGTTCTTCAGTAAGCTACAGATTTGGATATCCAACATGTATCCATGATCAATTGCAGAAGAATAAAGAGTGATTCAGGAATTTTGGACTCACCTTGTTGCCTGTAGGGTTAAATCCCCAGACTGAGTCCACATCATCATTTGTGTCAAAAGCACCCCAAATTGATTCATCGAAACTTCTATTGCCAGAAATATAAAAAGTTCATTATCATCATGAAGTAGGCCAACAATCAGCATTAAAGTACGAGCATATAGGTCAAAAACATAGAAACAAGTCGATGGCTGTACCTATGTGTATCTATATCTGCTTCAGTACTCTTGGCAAAAACATCAGAAAAGTCTTGAGATGGACTTTCTGACGCAGACCTTCCAGCTGGACTGCCTTGAGGGCTTCTTGCCATTTCATCTTCACTGTGGTTATAAGCAGATTCACTCTCAAGTACATGTTTGCCGGTGAAAATCCCTGACCTTCCATCACCATTTGATAATGAATCAGGGGTTAAACTATCATCTACAGATGCTCTCTCCTTTTGACCAGGAGCACTTTTCACATCAACAGTGAGCTCGTTGGAAAACCCTGAAAGTGGAAATGATATGTTGCACAAATAAATTCCTACTAAATGTGTTCAATATTCATGAGAAAAATCCACTTAGTTCATGCAATTTATTTGAGATGTAAAAGGAGAAATGAAGCATAAGCTGTGATAAATAGTTCCACATTAGGGAGGTAAAGCATACCTTCATCTTCAAACTTGTCCCAATCTTCATCCCAAGTAGCAGCATCCTCTTGAATTCCTGGTTGCCAGCCTTGAGAATAGCAAAAATAAATAAATAAACAATGAAAGGAACCATAACAGGAACTAATTCATTCAGAAGTTGATGAAAAACCAAATACAACAAAAATATTCCACACATTGAACAATAAACAACTTGAAAAAATCCTACAATGTGCCACATAAAAATAAGTGCATCATTGATCCTGTTAATCGAAAACTTTCTCCAAGAATTGGATCCAAACAGGGTATTCTTAAGGAATAGAATTCAACATGCATCAGTTATTACATTATTTAAGAAAGAACTAGCCTGCCTTTGCTTTTCAAAAACACATCAAGCAGCAAACTCTTTTCTTTGAGCTGGGAAGGGAAGGGCTTGATGAAATGTAAAGCACAGCATGACTGCTATTTTAAGAACTCAGAAGCAAAAAGCAGGCACTATGACACGAAATAAAGAGGAGTAAGAGTACCAAAAGGAAGCTCAATCACTGCAGTTGACTTAACATTGAGTTCATGTTTCTTGCAGCGTTGAGTTAAAGCCTTTAATAGCTCATCAAGGTCTGATTGTATACGATCAGCACGAACCTATAAATAGCACCAAAGGATGAGTGTTGGATAAAATCTCCAATGACACCACAGTAAGATTGTTACAATTTACCTGAAGAATACCATCTGCACTGCCACCTTGTTCCATGTTAGTTATTCCTTGATGCAACTCCAGCTTTCTCTCCTAAATGTTACACAGGAGAAAATTTATCATGGGATACAATTTCATACACTAGCATTTTACTGTTATAAGACCAGACAAGCTCCATGGTTTCAAATGGTAAGCAATTAGGAAACTGAATGCCACCACTTAAATGGGCACAACACATTTATTGTTGACTTCTCACATCCAGGAAAAACTATCTGTCTAAAATCTAAACATGCTAGATAAAAAGACTACAGCCATTGTTGAGAAAAAGAAAAGGAGGAAGAGAAAAAGAAGTGAAGTGCTGGGAAACCATGTGATGATGCATCTAATAAGAACCACTTCTTGGAAGAAAAGAACAAGAATCCATGTTATAATATGAAGTCATGAGCTGTCCACTTTGGCCAGGTAATGGGGCAGAAAGTGCATGAAATCCACTTGTTTAAAATTAGCTTTGGTGAAATCAGTTCAGTAACTCGTGCATACATATGTATGTGCTGTTTGTAGAACTACATGTTTCTACGCATATAAAGAGAGAAGGGAGAGGGCTTGTCTACGAAGTATTGACATTCCAAAAGGCTTACAGAGAGGGAATAATACCCAGCTCATCACAACTTTAAAAAAGTACAGTTCTTACCTGAATGTCACGAAATGTTGCCTCTTCAATTGTTAATTTAGATGCCACTTCTGCAACTTGCTTGTACTTCTCTTCATATTTCTTACCCAGCAACTCTGCCTGTTATGTAATTTGTCAATATAGAACACCATAGAAGTCACGTTGTTATGAACGATAGAGACCAGATTCTTTATATTTCAAAGAATACCTCTCGTGTATCAGCCAAAGCCCTTTCTGTGATTTCATTTAGCCTATTATCACATCTGCTTTTATATAGAACCTGGCATACACAACAAGAAAGAAAGACAAAAAAAAAATGAGAAGGGTAATTTACGAACAAATCCATTAGGATGCTATATTTTTCTGAAAGGATGACAGACTGATTGAATCTTAATTGTTTCTTTATCAACAGACATACTGCACAGTGGACATATTAAAATCGTTGATGATCAAGGGGAAGAAAATAACATGAACTGAAATATCCTAATGAATAACATTCATAGAAGACACAATTTTTCGGTCAAGAGCGTCTGTCTGAACTACTTCTGTAATTACTCTACATTCTCCAATGATAAATAATGATCTTAAATGGTCGTTGAAGCAAACAAGCAGCACCAGATTCTTGTTGATATTAGACCTAGATCTTGTTGTCTCATTATCACTGAACTCCTTTCCACCCAACACACTACTGTGTCACCAAACACCACATATAAAGTCAATGAGCATCGGGCCAGGTCTGAAACACCCTTTTTTTAAGACTTGGGATTTTCATCACATATTTGATTTCATGCATCAAATATTGGCAAAAGTTTGGTATCAATGAAAAGAAAACCAAAAACAAAAGGAAGAGATGGGGGGGTTGAGAACAGCAGCTACTCTCACAAGATCCTGCATTTTAGAACGGTAAAACTCAATCTTCTCCTTGAAGTCCAAAATCAGCTTCTCTGCTTCATCAATCTGCACCAAATATTAACATATTCATTGAACTTTCATAATGAATCTCAAAAATATGTGTCTCCCCAGGTGCAAAGAAAAATATGACGAGCAAAATAACATCGGAAAAAAAGATGACAACTAAACAGATGGAATTAGATGAAAAACTATGACCAAACAATTAGCAAATTGGATTAAAAGCAATGGAAAATTTATTTTTCTGGACCAAATCAAAGTGGTATTCTTTTAGGTCTTGACATCCAAATGTTACAGTTCAGACTAAGATAGATATTCCTTCTGCTGTGGTTAGGGAAGTTAAAAGGGTTCGAGCAAAATCCAAAAGAAAAAAAATATCCAATTCAAACAATATTTTGGTGTGTGAATCAAAAGAGCAGAGCATGATGCCTTTTTCTCTGAGGCTGTTCCATCTTGAGTCATTGAGTTTGCTGAATTCTGCTCTCCACCTTCATGTTGGTTCAAAAAGGAATCCTCCAAGACTGGCGCTCCTGACATCTGCTGATTGTTGGCCATTGCAGCATCAGGCTGTGGGGCATTTACTGGAACTGGTGGCCTCATACCAAGGATAGGAGCCATAGGTCGGGCACCCATCCCCAGCTGCTGTCCAAAACCTAATCGTAAGAAGAATGGGAACATCAAGAAAATTTCATCCACAAGAAAGGAAAGAATGAGAAATAAAAGACCTTTTTGAAGAAATTGTAACCCATACCAGGACTGGGACCCCACGCAGCATTTCCATAAGGAACTTTGGGTTGACCTGTCATTGACAACAAGGTCTCATCATACATAACATTATTTGGAAGAGCTGCTGGAAGAGGACGGCCTTCCCTGTACCTCTCCATCAAATAAAGGGCAAAGCAGAATTCCCTCAAAGAAAGCATGCTATCACTATCTTGATCAGATAAATACCAGACCTGCTTTAAAATCTCTGCAAGAGGAAGATAAAGACTTAATAAGCATAAACAATCAGAAAAGAAAAGGAGATCTGCACAAGGTTCTTATGCAGCAATACACATATAACACTAAAGATTCATCTCAATCATATCCAAAATCAATTGTACAGCCTGGAGAAACTATCATCCCAAATCAATGCCAGACAAGGTTCTCGGGCAATAGCTTACAAAGCATTACACTGCACCAATGAAACTATACAGTCTAAAAACCTAAATCAAATTAAGAAGTCTAGAAAAAACATATCCTAAAATAATGTCCCATTAGCAATTTGACTCCCCCGATTGGGAGGATCCTAAACAATATGGTTGATTTGCAATGAACACTTTATAATGCTTAATCCACAGAGAGTCCATTGCCATGTGGAAAATGAAAATCCATTACCTCTTGGTAACCTCCAGCTCAGAAAAAGATTCCGTGCCTGCTCACCGGTGATTCTTCCATCTCTGTCAGTATCTACTTCCATAAAAACTTTAGTATAATTTTGAATGTCTGCTGGTTTCATCTTTGGCCATGAAAGCTGTGAGTTATCAGAAGAATTTCCAGCTCCAGCTGAAATGCCAGGTGACACAATTGAGGCAGAACTTGAAGCTGAAACATGTGGGCCGGAGCTCAGTAATGATTGGGTCCGCTGAGGCTGGCCGCCTAGAGGTTGCATTGCAAAAGCACTCTGAAGCGAATCAAGTGAGCTGGACTTAGCTGGGCCCTGGGCCCAGGTGCCGCTAGAAACTGGGACACTGGAAGATGAGGATGGTGTGCTAACAGCTTTCAACAGTGAATCAAGTGAGCCGGACTTAACCGGAGGTTGTGCACCACCAGTAGCAGACAGCAGAGAGGGTTCCTGTTTTGTTGCAGCAGCGGTTGCAGAAAATACATCACTACCAAAAAACAAATTAGAGGCAAACCCATTTCCAGAAACAACCGGGACTTTAGAATCATTAGCAGTGGGCTGGGAGGAAACTGAGCTTAGAGGTCGTGGCTGAGTAGTGGTCAATGTAGATGGCCGGACACCTCCAGGGCCAGGTGGAGCTCCACCAGTCCTTCCACCAAGCCAATCATTTGAGATGTTCGAGTTTGATACACCGGGAGTGGAGCCAACAGTACCACCAGACATGAATTGAGGTGGACGAGAAGCAGTTCCAGTAGGCATTACTGATGATGGACCCCCAAGATTGCTGGAAAGCATACCCTGAGGTGGACGGGAAGCAGTTCCAGGAGGGACACCCTGAAGTGGTCTCACTGTCTGACTTTGCTGTGGAAAGTATTGTGGGTTCATACTAGCATTTGGAACTCCTGGTCCTCTAAATCCAGGACTTTGCAACGCTGTCGGAGCAAAAGCACCCATCTGTGGGGCAGATGAAGCAAACATTTGAGGCACAGCCGTTTGAACTCCTGGTCCTCTAAAGCCAAAACCTTGAGACGCTGTTGGGGCAACAGCACTCATCTGTGGGCCAGAAGAAGCAACCATTTGAGGCACAGCCGTTTGAACTCCTGGTCCTATAAAGCCAAAACCTTGAGATACTGTTGGGGTACCAACACCCATCTGCAGGGCAGTTGAAGCCGCAGCCATTTGAGGCCCCGCTGTGGCATGAAGATTAATTTGCGGTGGTGGGATTTTAGCTGCAGCTAGCCCATATAATGCCGCCTTGACAATATCCGGTGTCAAATCTCGCTTACTTTGTGCAACAGTTACAAGTCTAAGAGCATTAAAAAATTCCGGCCGGCCAAGGAAGCCACTGCGACTCTGATCAGCATGCATCCATATCTGCACCCCCATCAAAAAAGAAAAAAAAAACCAATAATCTCCAATTAAATATAACAAATTCTCACTTATAATATTCCAAAAAAAAAAAGCTTTGACCCAATTTAATCAAATTTTTATTAAGAAATAAACTTTTTCACTATCAGGCATCTTATTAACAAGTAACCTAAACATAATTTCGATTCAACAGAACATAAGGCATTCACTAATAATAATTCAAATTCTGAAGTTTAAACAAAAATCAACAGAATATAGAGGGAGGGAGGGAGGGAGGGATAGATGACCTGAGCAAGGACTTGTTTGGGCAAATTGGATCCTTGAAAGAAAGAAAAACCTTCAGCTCCACTAATTCTTCCATCTCCATCTAAATCAGCTCTCTTGAAGTAAGCTTCGAATACATCCATG
The DNA here is from genome assembly GCA_015852605.2 of Populus deltoides. NCBI lineage: Eukaryota > Viridiplantae > Streptophyta > Magnoliopsida > Malpighiales > Salicaceae > Populus > Populus deltoides. Next base: position 452 of record JACEGQ020000221.1, on the reverse strand, counting down.
TTTGGCAGCGCCATTTCTATTTCCTCCTCCGATTTAGTAGATCACATGAATTGAATTGAAGAAGAAAGGAGGTAAAGTAAAAAAAAAAAAATTATAAATCCTGGTGGTTGTATCGAGGAGAGCAATAGGGAGTTTATTGGAGTTTGGAATTGAATTGGGGAATTTAGTTAATTAAAAGGAATAGGAGAGCTTTTTTTGCAAACTTTATGTTCCCAAATCGACAAGAAAAGAAAGCAAGCAAAAGGATGAGTTTGGTGTTGGAAGAAAAACAAAGAGAAATTGCTTGGTTTTATGAATTCGCCCCGCTTTTCTTCTTAAAATTCAAATATGTACCGTATTCAGGAATTGGTGTTTTCAATTTAGCCCAATTTGTGGCCGGTTTTCTGGTCAGGTGATTCCGGGTTTTTGCTCTAATAATCAACGTGAACGTCTAAAATCCATAGTTGTCAGAC
>JACEGQ020000220.1:0-25000 GCA_015852605.2 Populus deltoides | reverse complement strand
TTAATGAATGAGCAGTCGTGGAGTATTGTTCTAGCCGATGCCTTGCTGTCCTTTTCTCAAGGGGGTAAAGACATCTAAAATAAAAATGGTAAGAAGAAAAAACTTGAATGTGTTATCAAGTATGCTAACGCTTTGCAAAACGAGGCGTACGTGTAGAAACCTGAATGCGAACGTGTTAGCAGTCTCTTTATGCTTAAGCGTGCTGTTCTTCCCACCTCTCATGATCTCCGCTCTTTTAGACAAGTCGTCCACCTTTAACATGCTACTCGACATCTCTCTCACCTGTCAACACCGTGGGTGGATTTTCACCGTAAAACTGGGATTTCAAATCTAGCGGAGGTCTAGGGATCCAGTTGAGATTGCCACTGCCAACCTCCGATCATTTGACTAGTGGTCTAGAATTAGAAGCTGTTGTTTTGATATTAATAGGGTGTTGAAAGTGTTGTCACTTGTTTTTTAGAATGTTTTTTTTTTACTAAAAATAACATCAAAATAATATATATTTTTTAAAAATTATTTTTAATATAATACATCAAAACTATAAAAAAAATACTAAAATAAAATAAAATAAAATTTAAATTTTAATAAAAAAAAAACAAGTTAAAATTCATTACCAACACCCCGTAGTTAATACAACCTCCATGGGTACTAGAATGGACTAGGTCCTCGTAAGCCCATGTAATCTAGACTCAGTTCTTGATATTTTGTGATCTATTATTTTTTTTATTTTTTTTAAAAAACCCCTTTATGACCTCTCTCAAGAATTTGAATAATAATCTAATACCTAAACCTTAAAAAATAAACTACTATGAATCAGATTTCTATTTCCCCCTTAAAATTTGTATTTAAAACTTGACCAGTCATATATTAAATCTTATCATTTTCCCATTATTTTCTATATTTTTTGAAAAGTTATGAATTTTTTCAAAGCAAGAACGATACCGAACAAGCTGCTGCTGCTATTCCATCCATGTGTTCTCTATACAATTTTAAATTAGCTTTGCACTAATAAAAAACGCTCATTTGTGATCTCCATAACTTCAGTTGCAAATTCACTGCCACCTAAACAGATATTCGTGCATGGAGAGATTCACGAAACCGTCCCTACCCTAAATCTCTTGAGCAATATGAAACTAACATGGGTGATGTTGATGATTGATGAAGCAATATTGTCCTGAAATGCATCCAAATCCCAAATTAGGCTCCTAACTAATATCTCTCATTGATGTACGGATGTATCAATCTTCTTATTGGGTTCTACAAAAAGGATCAGATCATTGATATTATTAAAAAAAATTTAATGTTAGGTCGATATTTCGGGATACGTTAGACGCTGATTCCTACAGCAAAACATACTGTTCTCCTTCATCTCTCCATTGAACGAGCAGCTAGCTTTAAGGATTCGGATAATTCTCGATATGTTCTCTGCTTTGTGCAAAGCTACTGCACTGGTTCGAGAATTATCTTTTAAGAGTTGTTAAGAAATTAAAATTGCCATTGTCGACGGAGCTGCGTGGATTTCAGCAAAATTGTCAGATCCCACATATGAGAGGAAGAGAGAGATCAAGGAATTGATTTCCGAATCATCATTGTTCCTAAAATAAGAGCACTACTAATATCATATTACAAGTGCCAGAAAGCATCGGCCGTGTATGATGTCGATCACAATATTCGAATCAATGGTCGATGAAATCGACATATATAGGGCTGGGACCGTAGTCATGACTGGTTAAAATGTTCTCATAAATTTTTATGTTCAAGGGATCCACTTGTGTCCTCTACCTCCACCAATCCTCTTTGATTCTCATCATAGCACGTACGTAGGGTACTCAACTATGTTACTGGCTATAGCTAGCTTAGCTTTTTTTTTTTTTTTTGCAAATCGAGGTTTAAATGCTCGAGCTAAATGAAATTAAATGAGGTATAACAGACTTGTTAGATTATAATATAAAATAGTATATAAATCCAAAAGAGGGCTATTAACAATCCAATATTCTTCCCTGTTAAGTGGGCTGCGAGATAAATCAAAGTTCGCCAACCAGTGCAGCGTTAGCCTCTCGGAAAGAGTGTTGAACCTTAACCTCTCAATTTCTACTAAAAAATATACGTGCTCTAGCTAGTTATTGTCCATTTTCTCAGCCTGTTTATAAAGAGATTCATTTACCGAAAAAGAGTTGGACTTTAGAATAAAATGAAATATTTCAAGCTCTCATGTAATTTGAAGATCGGTAATGCTTAGCTAGTAGTTAGCTTGGAAGAGGAGATTGCTTTCATACTATATGGAAGCCCAAAATAATAAATCAAGAAACTTGTACAAATGGACAAGGATAGTTAAATGCTCCATAAACATGCACATGTTCTTGTTCCCTTCCTACAATAACTTCAATATGGGAACATTTCCTTCACTCACACCTATTCCTGCCCCTTGAGAATTACTTCTAACACTAAAAATAACATTTATACGTTTGTATGACTTGTGAATTTTGTAATAAACTAATGAATATGAACACACGATGACTTCAAAAAAAAAAAAAAAACATGGCTATAATAATGAATAATTAAGCAAGCCATTCAACTGAACAAGCAAGACATATGACCGAGTCTTTTGGAACATATTTAAGGGTTATTATCGTTCTTGTCCATGATAAATATTAAGGATCAAGTAGCATCTCACAAAAGTAACATTATATAACAAACCACGTACAATTAATATTAATGCAGAAACACCCTCAACGAAGAGCCTGCTCAATCCATCCAGCGCGCTTTTACCATCTTAATTTTTGGTCCCTGCATGCGACCTTCGGGATCGAAGGAGCAGGCTGTGGTGCTCACTACTTGCAGCTTCTGTTCTTGCATTTCTCCATGGCTCTTGGTGCTGAAATGAGAAAAGGCAAAACAAAACTTGTATTAGGAGGTGAACGAGAAGGAATCAGTTTGGTGTTATTTTTATGCTGTATACTCATTACCAAGTCCAGTCGCCTCCGTTCCTTTCATTATTCGCAGCCGCTTGCATGATTCAACAAACATGCTGGATTTAAGATAAAGTAAACAAAATGTTAGCTCTAATAAATATAGTTAATGAGAACAGGATGGTTTTTTCTGAGGTTTAGTACGTACAGCTGCAATTGATTTATAGAACACTCTCTAAGAAACAATTCTTAGTTTTTAACGTTAAGGTTTTGTCGAGGGATCAATGAAGAACTTACTCCCATGGGACATCACCGACGAGCATCCAGTCACCGTCCTTATCTTCATAAGTTGGAACATAGTCGGTGCCATTAAGAAGATCTATGAGCTTGCTTTCATTCAGGAAATCTTTCATTCCATGGGATCCACAGTTGCCTTCAATGCAAAACGATTTATGCAACAGATTATTACATATATAAAAATTGACACAGCTTCTATTTGCTAGACGTTAGATTTTGATGTTACCTATGGTGAAGGAACTGAACATTTTGCCCAAGGCATCAGAGAGCTCGTGGTAGGTCTTGTACATCTTCAGGTCCACTTTACGGAGGTAAGGTGCGCCATCCATGCTAACCTTCACAAAGGTTGCATTGCCCCCAGGAACCTTGTCAGTACTCTCCTGATCGGTGCTGCTTTTTTGGACAGCTAACATGTTCTTTCGGAAAGATCTGACTGGAGGCCAACCCACAACCTGTGCCCTAAAATTTTGTTTGGATGTACATGTGATGATGAGTTAAGCATATACCTTCGTTTCAAATCACCAACAGGATATAAGTAGAAGGGTTTAGAGGATTATCGAGGCTATGGAAAATGAAGAACGATGCAGCAAGCTGGTCATTAAACCAAAAATTAAATATTGGAACAAGGTATCTATGTGCTAATCACGAGTTAGGGAAAAAAATGGAGTGTGATTCATGCTAGGAGCTGGGTGTTAATTGTATTTTCCTCATGCAAGTGAATTCATGGAGTTCTATAGATACTGACAATGATTTTCTTATTTCCGGCACAGTTATTATTATCACTGTTTTCCGATTGAGATCAAGCTACATGGCTAGTTTTCTCTTACTTTTGGATTCAAATTAAACTATCATATCAAATCCAAGATGAATAAACATGATTAATTTAAAAAATGTAAAAAATAACACCTTAAATTAACTATTTATAATTAAGGATTAATCTCATTTTGCCCTTCTAAAGTATATATTAATTACTCAAAGTTTGTTATCTATCAATAACCCTCTGAATAGTTTATCTATTTATCAATAAGATCTTTTTTTTTTTTTTTACATAAAGTAAAATGAAAAAATAACCAACAAAGAAGATAATTGATAATGAATAAACTTTTTAAAATATAATAAACTCATATACTTTATGGGGCCGGGTAAAATTAATAAAATTAACCTTTAATTATATTAAAAATAAAACTAATTGTGTTCTCTTCCAAAAATGATCGTCCATTCATGCCACAGTACCTTGGAAAGTTGCGATACAGACACTTTCTTTTTACTTATCGTGTGTGTGTGTGTGTGTGTGTGTGTGTGTGTGTGTGTGTGTGTGTGTGTGTTCATCAGCTGCTTTTTTGTTTCTTTCTTTCTCCTGTATATATGTTCAGTAATTCCAAAAAAATGTTCTCGATCGTAATTAAAAATATTTCAGATAAATATACTTGAACTGCCTTAGCAATCTAGCAAAAGCAATTTAAGAACTCATGATTATATAATATTTTTGCGAGCACTTCTCCTTGAGCTGCACCTCGTAGTACACAGGAAATAATGTTAGTAATAATTAATTAAGCTTTTCCACTCGCAACAAATCTAGAATTATATGTCTTAATTATGGGTCTTTCAGAATCACCGAGCACCTTTTATTTATTTATTCACTCATTTATTTATATAGTTTTTCTCTATTTTCACTGTTTACACAATACTTCTTTTAATATATATATATATTTACATTGTACTCCGTGGGTTAGTGTCCACTTGGCATTGAATTTGCAACCATGTTTAGGTACGTTTTTAAAATTGTGTTTGCCCCGGAAATATTTTAAATTAATTTTTTAATATATATTTTAATTATTTTAAAGTATTAATATTAAAAATAAAAAAATTATTTTAATATATATTTACATGGTATTTCATGGCTTACTGTTTATTTGACATTGAGTTTGCAAAATAGTATTTGAGTGTGATTTTAAAATTATATTTATCCTAAAAATATAGTAAATTAATTTTTATTTTTTTTCAATAATTTTAATGTATTAATATAAAAAATAAATAAATTATTCAAAAATAAATTATTTTAATTTATTTTAAAGTGAAAATTATTTAAAAAAAACAAAAAAAAAAACATACATGTGACTCCTCTCTTTCTCTCTCTCTCTCTCTCTCTCTCTCTCTCTCTCTCTCTCTCTCTCTCATATATGTGAAATATGCTTATCTATCATGGACCAGCTATAATTGTGCGCTAACATTAACGCAGAAATGTTAGAAGAAAAAAATAGATTAGATCACAAAAGAAAATAACCAAAAATAAAACATGCAACTTACTTAGCTGGAGGTTTTGCTAGATCAGTGGCCAGAAGGTTCTTCTCCCTTTGAGTCTTCTCATGATTTGGATCAATACCCCCCTCCTTGGAATAAAAATTGAGCTTCAAGTCCACAGTCTCAGAGAATCCTCTCTTCCTTGCGAACTCCCCTCCTTCAGTACCCCCTCCACCATTCCCTGGTAACCCTAGCCTTAGCTCCGTCTCCTCAAACCGCATCTTTGTTCCCTTCTCTACTTCCATGATGAGATTACGTTTTGCCTCAATAATTTCCTCTGAGAAACTGATCACTCCCTTTCTCTCTCTCTCTCTAAAACCTACTTTCTTTATTCTTTCTCTATGCTTATAATTGGCATGTAGTTGTGTGAGAGCTTGGGTTTGTGGTTCTTGGAAGGTATGAAAAATTAAGTGAAGGGTAAACTTTTTATGCAAGAAGGTTGTAATGATATATATGGGACCTTTGGGGAAGAGTTTTGGTGTTTGGGATTCATAGGTATTAATGCACGGTTTGGGGCATCTGTTTGAGTTATGGTTAATGGGAGTTCGACATGTGGAGAGCTTGTCCGAAACTGGTTTTTTAAACGTTTGTTGGGCCAGGTGACGACATGGTGATGTTTTAGCTTCCGATAATTGTCTGCGGCGCTGGTTGGCAGCTATTTGCCATTTCGACTAGGCATTGGACCACCTATTTTTATACCTCTTTCTACTGCCGTTCTGCGCTTGTCTACAGGAGAAGCGATAGATCTCTGCAAATGTAAATTGAATGAGCCACCCGGAACCATTTCGTGGTGCTTAAAACTAATCTTCTATTTGTAGGAAAATAACATTTTCATTGCATTTCTAGAGATGTGCACAAAGCAAGTTGTTGTGGTTTTCGAGTTTCAAAACAACCATAAACGTTATACGATAGCTTGAAGAAAAGGGAGGCAAAAAAAAGAGGATACATTAAAAATTGATTCAAAGGCAATTCATGTTAATTACTGATGCTATAATGCAAAGTTAACTTAGTTTATAAGAGTATATAATGATTTCTAAACAATTTTATTGGCACTCATGCTCAAATTGAGAGGAAATTATCAAATTGTCAGCATCCACAGTTAATTGACTGTTGGGTTTCATATTATAGAAACACACAATAAACAGAATTGAAAAGCTCTAAAATCTGAAAGTTCCTCTTTGATTCTTGGTGTCTATATCTGCAACATTATCAGTGTAGGGAAAAAATTGTTTAGCACAGAATTTCGACACAACAGAGGCACTAATGGACCGTAAAAGTCATCACATGGTACTTAGAAGAAGTGAAAAAAAGACAGTAAAACTCCAATCTCAAACTGGCAACATTCAAGAAACAATGGAAAATCAAGAGGAAATCTCTTCAGAATCAATTGGAAATCAGATATTAAGCATGGAAATTCCAGGTTTGCTCAACATAAATATTTATGGAGATCATTTGATCAATTCTTGATGTTGTTGGGAAATCCGGTGGTGTTTTAGCTTAATGGAATGACAAAAATTTCAAAGTTGATTCCATAGAATATAGGGGATAGTGGATTGATATGTTTGGTGTGCATGCCTCAACCAAGTTCTCTTGTGTTATCGTGGGAGTCTATGCATCTACTTCGGTTTCAGAACGTCAAACCTTATGGAATGAGCTCACTCTCTTAAAATCATCCTTTGAAGTGCCCATGTTCCTAGCAGGCGATTTTAATGAGAATTTACACCCAAGTGAAAGGAGTAGTGGGAACTTGAATGTTTCTGGCTCAAAGGCAATATTTAAGTCATTTCTTTCAAATTATGACCTGATTGAATATCCTCTTGCTAAGCATCATTATACTTGGTTTCGAGGCAGATCAATGAGCAGAATAGATCGAGATTTTGCACCTTCTTCTTCTAGTATTTTACAGTACCCTTCATTGACTTTAACCAAATATATACCCTAGAGGCTTGTCTGATCACTGCCATTTAGTTCTTGGTTAGATTAGTCATGATCAAGGCATAACAGTTGCCGATGTTCTTGGTAATGCTCGTGGTACTCCTAATCTTAGTTGGATAAGAAAACTACCGCGAGATTCTGATCAGCTTGCCATCCTAGGCCAACTCATAGCTGATCTTGAGGGGGTGGTCTTAACTGTTAATGATGATGATTCCGACACTAGGTGACTGCATGAAAAGTCTGGAAAATACATGGTCGGGTCTGGAGGTTTGATTCATGACAAGGTTATGTTTTCAGATTTGTTTCCTTACTCTTCAATATAGTGTATGCCATATACCATTGATCAAGTTTTGTTTCAGTGGAAGTTTTTGCTCAAAGGGAGATTTCAATGACATGCAACTTAATTTTATGCCAGCCTATGGTATTTGTTCAGGGGAATCTGATCATTGCATAGGAATAATATATATAATACTTCAACATAAACTTCTAAACTGTTAGTTAATTTCCAATTTATTTTACACCGCTTAGCGTTATGGTTGAAAACTAATAATCTCAATTTCAATTGTACATGCATGAATTTGTGTAGAGATTCTAATGTGGTCTCACTAGCTAGATGATATTTATTTTTATTTTTTCATTTACTTTGTACGGAAATCTTTTTTCTATGTTATTGTCACAATGGCTCTAGTTTTCATATTAATACATACATACATACATACATAACAAAAGAAATTGGATGTAGTGCAAAAACAGAAAGATGTGCAATTATTTGAGAGGCAGTAGTCCTTCAGCTGCGTGTTCATAGTCAGGCATAGTTACTTGTGTGATGGCCGCGTGCTTGTCTGGCCGTGTGATCGATGGTGGTCTAAAATTTCATGCACACATGCAGGCCATGTTGACGATCACTTGCAAAGGGCGGAAAATGGACGAGCAACAATAATATATAGCACTTGTTGCCAAGAACGTGCCAAGTACATTACGCTAGGAGAATGGGAAGTTAGTGAATTTGGTAAATCTAATTACTAGCTACTACAGAAATGGTCTCGATCAAGGAACAAGAAAAGAAAAAATCAATTAAAGCAGGAAGAACAAATAAAAAAAAATGAGAGAGTTGGAGCTCGGGTTGGTTGAGAGAATTAGAAGGTACGTGGGACCTGAATATGTAAAGACAAGCATGTGCTTAGATGCATTGGAGGGAGCCATGTGAACTTGTTTGGCTCATGGGGCTTGTGTCGACCAAGTGTCAAACCCTATCCCATGTGCGCCGCTGCTGGGCATCCCACTTTCCACTTCTTTAATTTGTTTATTTATATTATACTATTATGTTTTTATGCCTATGTATTATCAACCAACTATGTACATTTTCTGTAATTAACTAATCAATTCTCTACGTTCCTCAAAGGAAAAGCAGACATTGGATCCTATTTTATTTCGAACCGCCTTTAAGATCAATATCTTCGATCGATGAAGATCTGTGTATGGTTCCTATACAGTAGTAAGATTACTTCTGTAATATCTTGACACTTGTTTCCCCTACAGAAAATCATAGAGAAAGGCACAATTTTCAGCAATCATCAATCACCAATAAACGGTCTGTGATCATAATAATTATAACCCTGCTAGCTGCCGCATGTTCATCAGTTTTTTTTCTTCTCGTTTTTCTCTAGGGAGACTGAATAATGATTCGATGATTATTGATCAGAGATGTTGTTACTTGTTAGGTTATGATCAGTGGGCTGTGGTTACATAAGAGACTAAATAAAGTATGGGTCAAATGGTCTCAAGGCTATAGGTATGATCATATGCAGAAGTGCAGAGAATCCAAAAGAAAATATTAACTGGTTATAATACTAATATGCATGGTGGACTCCTCTTGGAGCTCTAAACCAGCTCCTATGGTGGAAAAATTCATCTTGGATTCATCTTTTGAAACTAAACGTCACTTCGAGAGCGGATCCAAATTAAGCGTGAGTCCTGCTACATATATGCACGTACAAATTACTGGAACTAATCCCATTAAAGCATTATTGGTGAGCATCTATGAAATATTAGCCTGTCCTTCCCTTAATACCGCTAAAAGTAGCATAGGTTATAGTGATGGTGGCGTTTCTTTAAGCTTAATCACCTTATAAACAATTAAATACCAAGTTGAATCATTGCACCCTTTTGCATTGACACGCTTCAGTACTTGATGCATTCCGAATCTAAACTTTGGAAGATTTATTCCAGATTTTAGAAGGCTGCATACATTCCAAATTAACCTTATGCATTGACACAATAATTCTTGGGAGGTCATGGTTCCAGGTGCTAAGGCCATTTGGCTACAAGAGCAAAGGCCGTATATATGAATCAAGAATATCTAAAGTATATATAAATTAAGAATGTAGGAATTTCTCGCAATCTTCATATATAAAAAAAAATGTAGCTTGCGTTTCCTTTTTCTCTTTGTGGGAAACACTGGAAAATCCCATCTACTTATTGACAAGGTTTTTGCCGTGTTTTCTAAATTATCTTCAAAACGTTCCCACCATAAGCTTTTTATGTGAAAACGAAATCCTTGCATTACCTAGTAGTAAGCAATTCAAGCTCCAATTTGCAGTTTTCATGTTCATCTGCAGCCACACACATGTACTGCCAAAAACTCGTCGTTCCTGTAGAGTTAGATATATCACCGAACCACGTTAAATGTTGTATTTTTTCTATTACAATATTTATTGATAATTGCTGCACAGCAAACCTAACTTGCTATGTAAGTACACGCATGAACGCGTCCTATTATAAATTCGCCTTCAATGAGAACAAATTCTCTCTGGCTGTAGGGACATATAAATGCATGCCTTTCAAGTATTAATTACATCTTAATTCTACCTGATAAACATTCGATCATAATTCATATCTTATGAAAATTCCTTTGGGAATGGTCATGCGGGAGGAGAAACTTGTGGTCATGTGGGAGGAAAACTTTGTGGCCATGCTTGTGGCCAACAATACCATTTGTTCTATGCACGGTTATCGGCTTTGAGTCGACGGAGACTGGTTCATCGATTACAGAGAAAAACTTGCTGGGATAATGAATGATTAATGGTGATTTATTTAGTCACATAGATACCAAGCATGACCTAACTGGGCCTCGTGATGCCGGAAATCATGTCTCACTGTTTGATATCAATATGGACCAGACCCTGGTTATTTCATATGAAAGAGGCCGAAACACCACTCACCTATACGGCAATTGTCAGTGTTAGGTTTGGGCCTCTATCGTCTTCAATGTTGGACTATTATTAGCCGTCCTTAATGGGGTCCAGAGTGGAACGAGCTCAGCCTCACGTGTGGTTCAACAACGCTAGTGGATAAACTCTTTCCTTCCGAGAAAAAAACGAGAGATTTTGAATATATGACTCGATAACTTTGCAATTAAAAGGTTCTTAACTCGTCATGATCATTGAACAAGATTAATAATTTATTTTTTAAAAAGATTTGCAGACAAGCAATGATCTGAACTCGGAGCTCTCTCTCTCTCTCCATCTCTCTCTCTGTGTTTTAAGATTTGCAATATAATAGTGCTTTTTCTTTATATAGCTTTTCCAGAATTAATGAAGCGGATATCCACAGCAATGAAATGAAAGAGAGCATTTGTTGTGAAATTAAATTATCAGAAAAGAAAAAAAAAAAGTCAGTGGTCAGAGTGTTTTGGGCAGTACAAGAGCAGATAAGAGAGGGAAAGAGGGGGAAAGACAATGGCAGTACAGCAACCTAAGAGCACGCCATAAAGAAAGAAGGGTAAATAAATAAGACAACAGAGGCTAGAAGGTTTGCTAGGCTTAAACAGGAGAAAAGAAAGGCACCCGTAGGAGCTTCTGTTCACTGATGGAGGATACAGCAGTCCACAGTGATTAGCGAGATGAGCTACAGGAAAAAGGCCACGCATTTTACTCTGAATCTGTAATGTAATATGTGACATGTTACATGTGACATGTGACATCCCTCTCGACTAGGCATGTCATATGGACATGTCGAGCGACATGGTGTGCGGGCGTGCGGGGCATATGGACCAGACAAGGGAAACAAGCGGGAAAGAAGGGGTGGGTGCTGGCTCTTGCCTTTCTGGTGTTTGGGCCTTAGTTTCTTGTAGGCCTAATAGGCGAAATCCCAAAGCATTTGCTACCACGTGCGGCTTCAGGCCCACATCTCACAATCACCATTTAATACGTCACACGTGTGCCTAATCGATTTGAGATCTGAAATCCTTGGTATTCCTAGCCCATTTATTGCCCTTAAAGCTACCGGCAAGCTAGGGAACCAAGGGATCTCCTTGCTATTTGGATTTTGGAGAGAAAAACCGATCTTCGGTTAAATAAATTATATTAAATTAATGTATCCATTAATAAATTATTATTTAGAATATGGAGAATAACAAATGATTGATCGATCTTGAAAAATATCATTACCACGTCAGTACTTTGTATCAAAATCTTGTATAATTTATTTGTTTCCACAATGTTAATTACTCAAGCAATGATTGAGTCACAAATATAACATGAATTATGTTTCATTTTAATATAATATATTTATTGTAGCCAATGGCTACTAACTCAAGTGATGATTAATTAGCCCTTTAAGTAATTAACGAGATTAAGACGTTTTAGTAAGATGAATTTTGTATAATTTAGAATGGTTTAATTTTATCCCACTACAGAAAAACTGACTTTATATATTAATAATATTTTCTTGAGAATTATACTGTACGCTATTGTAGATATGGTTTATAATCGCTTCTTACACTTGCTGTCTTTGTATATATGCGTGTTATATATATATATATAGTGTCGGTAAAAATATATTATTTCTTATTATATTTTCTATCTTTGTTGTAATTGTCCTATAGTTAAATAAATGGCTCACAATATGTATAATGAAGAGAGTTACGTACTTGAAATGCTATTATATATATACAAAACAAAGTGATTATCACAGTTCAATAAATGCTATGATTCAATTTTTTTTTATTAATATAAGTGTTTAGATCAATTTATGTGTATATGGACTAATTTTATAAATATTAAAATTAAAATTTATATAAATCTTCAATTACCCTTAACTATATGATCCAAATCTTTGTTATGAGAAAGGTGGGAGACCTTTTTTGTGACTGGCATGGCTCATTTAACGAGTGATTAATTGGGCTTCAAATGGATTGCCAGCCGTTTTCTTAAAAGATTGGTTGGTTCCATTACCGGGACGACCCGTTAATTTGTCTTCTTCTCATCTATCTTGCATGAATACCCACCTCTCTGAGGTGGTTTTTCACTGCGTGTGGCTATGTATTGGCACCGGCAAGTAAGAATTAGGGTGGCCGATTTCCCACCACACAGAACTGCCAGCTACTTTTTACTTGAGCGCCAGAATGAAGCTAGCTGCTTCATATCCCAGGCTGCTATCCCCCAGATTGGAAGCATTGATCAAGATTAAAGCAAAAGGCACCGATTAATTAACATTAATTTGAAGCAAATATGGACTAGAAAACGCCACCTATCTAGGTAGAAATATCATCATCTCTAGAAGAAAATATCAGATAAAAAACTTTTCCTGGGAGGTTTTTTCTCCTTTATTACAAGTTCATTTTGGATTAGGGAATGGAGCAATATCGAAAACATTGCCCATGAAAAGATGGAGGGCAAAGGCTAACTAATGATAAGAGCGAAGATATGATAATCCGGACGTCAATGCCAAGTTCAATCAGTGAAGCTCTCCACTATATCGAAAGGAACATTAATAATTTGGTTGAAGAAATTGAAGTCGGTACAGTCGGAGCATTATGCAGGGATATGATCTTGCAACCAAAATACTTAATTTCAAACCCGCCAAGACAGCAGAGGCTGTATGTGTTTACACCTGTGAAGCTCTAAGTATCATGGCCAAAACAAAAAATTGTGGATGAGAATTACAAAAGTAACAATCAGATAGCACTATCGCATTGTTATCATACAGAGAAGCAGCAGGTTGAATTTGTTATACATTCCTATCGTTCAATTAATTGCAAAAATTGAGAAGATTTTGTGAACAATCTGGGGCTACTGGCTGGCTAGGCTTGTGAATTATGCACCACAAGATTTAGCCAACAAAAGATCTTGCATTGAGTAGAGTTTGGTCGTGGGGCTTCCAAATATTCAGGCATTTATGTGTACTCCATGCCTGGCTAGCTCGGAGATGGATTCAAAGTTAAAATTAAGGTGGCATCTTTCCTTGTAATAAATGTGTGGTAGGCACATCTTGATGTTGAATTCCGTTTACCTACATTGCCTCGGAGTAGAAAGTAGAAGCCAAATTCTATTTAACAATGCCTTTACAAAGAACAAGAGATTGGCATTTATTTTTGTACATTGAACGCCAAAATTCTGAAGAAAGAAATGATATAATTTCAAGTTGGAACATGAACCCTAAGCGTTGAATAATGATACACAGATTCACACATGAGGATGATTCATTCCAAAGTCATGTTACCATTTGACAAATCGTCTTGTGAATTTGTCAAATATTGTCAATGGATGCATGCATGCTACAATTTTAGATCAAGGGTTAACTCGTAGAAAATTCTGCAAATGCACAGTTCATTGCACTCTTTGACTCGAATTCCTCGTAGGTCATTTGATTTTCTTATTAATTGATAGTCAACTAACAGTAAACAGATTTATTCATGGTGAAGTAAGTTGATTAAAGGGAGACAATCTTTAAAAAAAAAAAAGGAAAGAAAATAATGTATGACTCAGCAAGGCAAGAGCTGACCATGCCACATGTCATGTACCGTCCACAAGACCAAATCAAGTTCGAAAAAATTAGAGGTCCCATATTCACGTGGGACCCTCAGTTCACATGGGGATGTTCCCATCAAGCCCTCAAGATCCAACGTTCCTTGATTTGCCTCTCCAATAACCAAATCTCAGCCGTTCAGTCCTGGTCCAGTGTCTTCAATACCATCGGCTGTGCTTGTCTCTTCTTTGTCCCCCTCGCGAGCAACACCAAAGTCCATTGTGCTTCTCATTTGACAAGCAGCCATATCTGTTGCTGACTTTCACTTAAATGATTCAGCTCCACGCGCATAGCTGAAGCGTGTTCTGTGAGCCCCACCTGGAAAACCCCACTTGGAAGTATATGATTGGTTTAGAAGGTAGAGCGTGTGGCTCAGGCTTGTGGGGTTATCATTTCTGATCGATGAAGTTCATGCACGAAGAGAACGAGTCACCTGGATATTGTCCATTGTTAATCACCCCTATAAAACTATTCGTACATCCCATCTTTCTCATCAACACGACAACCGTTTCATTTCATTTCAAGAATTAATTAGTTCTTTCAACTTTGATTGATTGGAATATTCAAGAATTTCCCCTAAGCAGAAAGTGTCGAAAAGGGAAAAACACAAAGAAATAGAGATTATCTGGTTTGCATCAAGTTAGTGTTCAAGAATATTTGTGATAAACAATGGAGAGGTCAATGGCATACGAAAGCGATCTAAATCTAAAGGCAACAGAACTGAGGTTAGGGTTGCCTGGAAGTGATGAGCCAGAGAAACCATCAACTACTCCTAGTGTTAGGAGTAATAAGAGAGCCTCGCCAGAAATATCAGAGGAGTCCAGGTCCAAGGGCAGTTCTAGTGTGTCCTCCAATGTCGAAAATGGTGAAAGAGACAGTGCCCCTCCTGCCAAGTAAGTTTTTTCACCTCTAACAGAATATTGATAAGCAACTATGATGTTTTGTGTCAATCTATCCGGCATGCATTAACATGGTTTATGTTGGCTAATGATGGCAGGGCACAAGTAGTGGGATGGCCACCAATCCGATCTTATAGAAAAAATTGCTTGCAGCCAAAGAAAAATGATCAAGTTGGTGGTGCTGCAGGCATGTACGTAAAAGTGAGCGTGGATGGAGCTCCTTATCTCAGGAAGATTGATCTTAAGGTGTACAAGAGCTACCCAGAGCTCCTCAAAGCCTTGGAGAATATGTTCAAGCTTACCATTGGTAAGATTATATGCAATTCCCTCCCTCACAAATATGAAAACAGTACTGATAATGCATCACTTTTTATTTTTTTTCTAATTATTATTATTGTACTGGTTCTAATTAATGGGAGTCCATGCAATTTTTCAGGTGAATACTCGGAGAAGGAAGGGTACAATGGATCTGAATTTGCTCCTACTTACGAAGATAAAGATGGAGACTGGATGCTAGTTGGAGACGTTCCATGGGAGTGAGTTCCCTCCTCCATAGTTTTCCTTTTACGTGAATATGAAGTGCTTCGTATTTGTTTCCCTGAACTTACAAATGTCTTATTCTTGCTGCAGTATGTTTATCTCCTCTTGCAAGAGGCTGAGAATTATGAAAGGATCAGAAGCTAGAGGATTGGGCTGTTGATAAAACAAAACACAAAACTTGAAACCTGTCAGCAAAAGGAGATATGGTGATTTAGGGGAAGAGTAATTTGGCTTGGATTCTCCAAGAGATTAGGTCTCTTGGGAACAGAAACAAGTTGATCAGATCTTCTTTTTTTGGCTTCGGTTCTCCCTCCTTGGTTTTGGTTTAATTTCCAAAATCTGGATATGCATCAATTAAACTATAGAGACAGAAAGATCACACTTTTTTATCTGAATTATATATAAACGAGCGAGTCTCCAATATTCAGTGCTTTTACTTGGTAATCCAGGCCTTTTGTATTCTTAAAAAGTAGTGAAACCTAGTATCATCACACATGAGGCATAAAATTTCGAAATCTATCTCGATCACTTCAAAATAATGGGTTGATTACCAAGATACTTGAGTCCTTTTTCACTAATGAAGTTCAGACGAAAGCAATTCCAACAAGGATTCATACCCTCTTCATATCCACGGGAGGTAGGGTTCTATCTAACACTAGCCTTGATTGATTATGTATAAACTTGAGACAATATGATGAATAAAATTGTGAAAGTGACCTTCAGCACTCTATGATCTGTATGATTTCGTCTATCAAATATTGTTTCCAGCATATTCGGGAGAATGGGGGTTGACTCCAAGCAAAAACACCCGTTCAAGCACTAATATCCGAGATGATCATTTATAAAGAAGTTTGCATCCCACTTCTTTCATACAGAAAACAACTGAAACTGGGTTTCCATGAAGGTACACAATAATTAATTGCAGAAAACTTTTCCTCCTATTGCCGGAGAAAGAGTTCCGTCCAAGCCAGGTTGCTTCAACGGGCATTACCCAATAATATAAGCATGCATTACTAACATTCAGATTGAAATTTCATTTTTGTCAGACCCAGAAAAAAAAAAAAAGGGAATGCGCATGTTTATAGCTTGGCAAGCTTCCATTTTAGGTGGGTAACAAAATCGAACTAGATGATGTGAGAAACACATTTCAGTATTTCTAACTCGTCATCAACCATGACTAGAGAGATGGTTGATAGGAGTATAAAATTCTCTGATGCACTCCCATTCTAAATGATGGCTTAGGAAGACACAACAGAGTTGCTGCCAGCTCCAGTATTTCTGTATTCTTAAAGACTTGCTACCTCTATCATACTTCACCTATGATGAAAGAAAATTGCAATTAGAAAAACAGAGGCATCTATACATCAGTAATGATTCTAAGAACTGGCTGCAATAAATACCAAATAAGTCATAAATTAACGAAAATTTCTTGTGTATGTTCTAATTAGAAGCACCACCTTGCGTGACAGAATGTGAACGATCCATAGAGAAAATAAAGTAAGCAACATGGATACAGAATATAATATAATCGTAGATACATAATCTGATCATAAAAGGGGGTTGATTTGATAAAACCCACTCAAAGCAATCAAGCCCGGTCCTCCACAGATATCAATCCTTACTAGAAAAAAAAAACTAACTTAAACAATACAAGATGCTAAGCACTTCTGTACATACATATAGTCAAACACAGCTAGACAGCTTGGAGATTTAAGCGATTGTGAAATGACTACCTGGAGGCTTGGAGAACAAACAACACTTTAGGACTGCAGTATTGAAGTACAAAATGGCAGGAAATGAATCTTACGATTATTGTTGTTGGTGTTATGGTTAACTTCACTTCAAATTCCTTGGAATGTTTACATAGAGAATATAACACAGAAATATTATAGCTCTACATCATACCCCTACACTTAGCCCATGGTGGTAATAGATCAAGTTGAAACCGAGTTGGATGGATTGAGGTTCAACAAAGCACTCTAGCACAAACACTAAATAATCTCATCTTACTTAGAAAATGCTATATGGTGCTCCTGAATAAATCCCCAGGGAATTACTTTTCCATGTTGGACATTTCTCAAGACCAAAACAAAGAGCATTTTATAATGACAAGAATGTTAATTCATGTTCTAAATGGTTCAAAAGCCACAGCGAAACTTGCAACTCTTAGACAACATAGATTCTACATTACATAATATACAAACAAAACCTATTTCAGCTCTTCCAAAAATCACATCAAATAAAGAGGGAATCACTTAATTAGGACAAGGAAATGAAATCATCACCAGACATTGAACTTTCGTGCAACCTAGAGTCCTGATCTTGAAGAGATCCCATTTGTTCGTCCAATATAGCTAATTGGGACTTCACCCAAGGAGGATTGTACCTGCCTTCAACCCACAAAGCTTCTCCAGTGTCTTTGTGCTTGAAATCAGGATACTTTGGGTTCCTCTGCAAATCAAAGAAATAATGTTAATCATATAGGAATATATAACAGCAAACAATCAATTTCAGGTCCTCTTTCACTATTAACAAGGGGCAGAGTACTTCAGGCCGCTTGATCCATTTGCATAAATGATTATGAAATATAACATAAACTAAATATGGATTAACAAAGCAAGATCCTAATGCATGAGGGAATTATTTTTCCAGCACATGCAGGCACAAAATGATCATTGCATCAAATGAGCGCTCGAGAGCTTTCTAAAAATAAATTGGCAAGAAGCACAAGCATGCATGCATTTTCCGATTCATTAGCCGAGACGATTACCTTATCTTTCCTGTTATCCCACCACTCCAAAGGATTAGCAAAAAAAGCTTGCCACCGTTCTTCCATGGAACCCATGTCATTTGCAGTGTTGTTACCAAACTTACTACCTGCAGGCAATTATATAGCAAATAACATTACCGTCCACACCATAAATTTACATTCAAAATCTTGTTTCATAAGAGATATGTGATTTACCAGCTGCCGTGTTATTAAAGTCGGAGTCATATAATCCTCTTGAAGAGCTTCTTTCAATAAAATTCAGCTGCTGGACAACTACCTGCTAGAGGTTCGAAGGGATAAAAATCCATTTGGACAAAAAAAAAACTAGCACAAAAACAGATATGACCATCACAGAACCTTGTAGTAGGTCTGCAGCTTCCCTTCATCATTTTCAACTGAATCTGTGATCAATCGACCAGACACGTATATTTGGTGGCCTTTCTCTACATGCTGAGAAGAAACTTGCGCCAAATCATCCCAGAATGTCAAATTGATCCTGCGAAACAAGCACTGTCGTTCTCATAAAATGTTTCTGAGGCACTTTATCTGAATTCTGTGAAGCATTTAGAACAGCGTGAAGCAAACTGCAAAACTAGTAAAATCACAGGAAAACAGGAAACAGATGTGTGACAGAATCCTAAGATGATTTTTTTGTTTTGTTGGCATGAAAGAATACTAGGCTACGCAATCGCAACGATAAATAATAAAACTACAAAATTGAAAATGTTAAATTTCAAGACACCCAACTTTATTTATGTTTTAGACATGAGCATTTCCTTACCAGGAGGTGTCATTTGCAGATTTCTTGACAGCAAGTCGTGTCCAAGCGACTACCTTGCCGGAGGGGAGGTGCTTCATTTCTACAGGAGTCCCAACGATCCCGATGAGGTGCACCGAGTTACAGAGGTCCTTGTTCCATTGAATCTCAGCCGGTTTAGCATGCGTAACCGCTTGACTGTACTGGTTATCTCTATAATCAGCGGAGCATTTCAAGCTGCGTTGGAAATGGGACCTCTTCGAGGACGAGGTGAGAGGGTTCAGGGACAAGGCAGGAGTTTTGGTGTTTGTGAGAGGGGGGTTCGAAATTGAAAAATAGAGGTTAGTTGCTGGTGATAGTGCTAGTGCTTGCTCTAAAGCCATTGATGAAACTCTTAGGTCTTGGTAGTACTTATGGTAATGGGTGGCATTGAAGCGGTGGGTGGGGTTTTGAAAGTGCCTGAGCCTGAGTGTGCAAATGGGAAGTCTTTTAAAAGGTTTTAGTGTTTTGCAACAAATATATATTTCAAGGGTTTTTGGCTCCTCTGTTCTCTTTTGGATTCTGGCCATCCCCTTCTGTCGAGAAACAAAAATAAAAAGGGATGGGCTGGGCTGGGATGGGCTGGGATGGTATGGGCTGGTCTGGTATGGGCTGGTGTTAGTTTTTGTATTGGAGTTAGGCTTTCTCATGGATCCATGTCTGTAAGGTTTTTCTTTTTCTATCGCGGACCATTTTTTAGCTTTTAGCATTTCACTAAAAGCGCGCGGGTTGGATAAAGTTTTTATTCAATAAAAAAAATGAAAACATTTTATATGTTTTTTTACATGGAAAAATCTAAATTCTAAATTAAAAGTTTTACGTGTGTATTTAATTGAATAAATTGAGAATCAACTAAATATCAAACTTATAACTATCAAATCGAAACAAATAACCAATTAAAAATTAAAAAAATATTAAAAGATAAAATTAAAAAAATAAAAATTTTGAAATATCCAATTAAAAAAAACAAAAAACACATGGAAAAAATAAGGAAAAAGGCCTAGGGACGCCTAGGCTTCTAAAACAAAAGGCTCGGGCTTGTAGGTCTATATCATTCAACGCTCCTGAACCTGTTTAATTTATTTATTTATGATGGGGTATATAACTTATCATCCACCCCCAAATTTTAAAAACAAATAGCATGCAACTTTACCGAGATTCCATTGACTAAAGGTTGTTGGAAAATCAAGACGAGAGTGTTTTACACCTAAAAATTTTAATTTCAATCCTATTTTACCTAAACGACAACTTATTCATTCTAAAAAATTTATATTCAAGGCCTTAAACAACAACAAAAAAAACCTGAAAAAAACTGAAATAAACCTCAAATAATAAAGCTTTACAAGCTCATATCTACAGTTTAAGACGGTTAAATGTAAGAAATCATATAAAATAAACTTCTATCAACGAAACCCATCAATACCAAAATCTTTCATTTTTTATAGGCACAATAGATATCAACTGGACTTTTTCTCTCCAACACTAGAATTCAATCACTTCCTTTAATATAACTGGGCTTGTAGACACTTGCAATTTCAAGCATATGAGGGGAGGGATATGACATTATTAAATGAGGATCTAACCTACATAAACTATTTGGATAGCTTAACAAATGTTTTTATAGACCAATAAGACATGTTTAGAAGTAAAAAAAAAAAGTTTGTGGTGACCAAACCTAGCTAACTCATTAACACTGCAATAACAAGATATTTGACTATTTTATTAGACTTAAATTCTTACATATTATTCTACAAGCATTTCTCTTCAAGATAGTCACCACATCACTAAATGAACTATTAGATCGCTTATAATGGCATTTTGAGCATCAATGCGTGTGTTTGGGTTGATTTTATTATTTTCCCATGTTTTTTTAGATTATGTGTTTTAATTTGGATTTCTTGTTTATTTCCTTTATGTTTTTTTATTTGTTTATTTCTAGTTCTTTAGAGTTAGGGTTTTTTGATATGTTTTAAGGGTATTGTAAACCTTTTAATATGACCTTTGCCATGTATTTTATTGTTTAGAAAATAAAAACTACAAATTAAGGGTTTACATCTATAACTTTCTTCGCTCATTAAACCTTTTATGTTTTTTCTTGTAATTTTTGTGTTTTCATTAACCTACTTAGATTCTACATGATTGTCCTCTCTCTTTTCTTGAATCAAGAATAGAAAAATAAGAGTTTTTTTCACAATCTTACTTTACAAATAATTTTTCATTATTTCATAAATAAATGAAACACATGAATAATATATATTTTTCTTTTATATTCAAATATTTTATAGACTAAAGTTATTTTTTTATATTTAGTTAGTATCATAAATTTAATTTTTATCATGAATATAATATAAATATTTTTTTCTTTAGTTAAAACTATAAATTTTTTCATGATCATTTTTATTTTAATGAAATAATATCAATATTTTATAATTATATCATCATAAATATAAAATATCAAGATGACCATTATAATTTTATTTTTTTATGAGGAATAGTTGTAATATGTTTTACCAGTGAAAAAAATCATTTTCATTCTCAATAAAAAATTAATTTTTTCATTAAAAAACAGAAAAAGAAAAAAAATTAGAAATGTAAAAAAAATTGTTTTATGGCACCAAGCGCACATTCTCAAGTTTATTTCCTCGCATGGTCCATGGGCCGGGACTTTAAACAACCTGTATCCAGTAATGTTTGTGCATCCAGATTTTAGAAGACCAGGGTAGGAAATGGGCCAAACGAACTCGCCTACTACACGCTGATCGTCTTGTACACGCACCATCTTGTCTCCGTTCATTTATTCTCTCCGTTTTCTGGTAAATATTCCCCCCACCCCCAACCAAATCGTCTCCACACTCCACTGAGCTCAGCGTCCTCCGAAAATGCTAGCTCGTATCGTAGCCACGCGTCTCCTCGAGATCCGTCAGTCTCTCCGCTTAACTCCTCAGGTTTTTTCCTTCGATTTTTTACTCTCTCGTTCTCTCCGCATCCAACCACTCGCCTCTTTTGATCTCATTTCTTTCCGTTTCTCTCATTTCTACAGGCATCTCGATCCTTATCCACTGCATTGAACTACGTAAGTACCAGTCCTCGCTGCTACGAAATCATTGATTTTCTCTGCTTTGATTCTTACAGTATATATAAGTTTTTAAATTACTGGTGTGCTTAACGAAATTGGGGTTTGGTGCAGCACATTGATACTGCAGATAACAATCCGGACCTTCCTTGGGAGTTTTCGGCCGCGAATAAAGAAAAGGTAATGTGATATTTCTAATAACATGAAGATTTGCTCTTATTTTTCCGCTGGTCTGTGTAAATGAATGTTAATTAAATGAAATTTCATCTCATTTTACATTTATTTCCTGTAAATCGCGATCCTTTATGCTCTTAAACTATTAGCAGTAATCAGCGAGACAATTCTGAATTTAGTGTATTATAAGCTTTGGCCTGGGTTATTTAGAAACTATCGGGAGTGGTGAGATGAATAACCTTGTTAAAACTAGAGCCAGGTCACGAAGGTAATAAATTCGTAAAGTTGCCAAATCCACCATTATAAAGACGCTATAAGTCTGGTCATTGAAATGGGAGTAATAGGTTATAAATGCAGGCTCGGAATTAAATGCATTGTGCATGACATTGGTTGGTTACAGGAGACTTTAGCAGAGATGATAAGTTGTCGGTATGTGATTGGCGACGCAGCATATCATTTTGTGGGACTTGCTGGCTACCTTTGCTATATCTTCTTTTCCTCTTTGGGAGTAGGCTAATCTCTTTAATGAATTTTTATTACTAGGAAACGACCCATCAAATTCACATTTTTCTATGATCTTTGGTTCGCGGTTCTACAGTAACAAGAAAATGAAAAGATGTGATCTCTCAAGAAGTTGTGTTCTTTCCTTTTTGGCATGCTGATGCAACTACCTTTTTTTAGGAGCCAAAACTCTGCATTACTGGATGATAGCGGATTATTTGCATTTAATGGAAGCAATTTTGTGACCATGCTGATAATGATGTCATCCTTGTTACAAGGAAGAATGAAAACATAACATCAACAGCTTATACCTAGAATTCTGTATACCACAAAGGCAACTATTTACATTCTTCACTTATGTTGGGAAAAAAACACTTACCAATTCACCAAAAACTTGGCTATTTGTAAGGATGCAACTTTGTTTCCTTAAAGCAGCAGTATGAGCCCAGCATAAAGTGGCTACTAGATGTGAGGGTTGCACTATTAGTGTCAATGGGCGAGTCATTAGCCTTGTATTCCTGTACTGTGGTACCAGGGGCAGTCAAGCAAAGTACATATGCTGGCTCTTATAACCTTGGAATCTCGATTAAATAGTTTGTCTCCTGCAGATCTTGAATTCTCAATAGAGAACTTCCTTAACCAAAACATTGATAGTATCTCTTAGCAGATTTTCTTTTAATGTTTAGATGTTAACATTTCATTGTTCTTAACCTCTGATGTCAGGTTAAAGAAATAGTATCTCACTATCCATCCAACTACAAGCAATCAGCAGTTATTCCTCTGTTAGATCTTGCGCAGCAACAGCATGGAGGGTGGCTCCCTGTTTCAGCAATGAATGCAGTAAGTGGACATGATGCTTGAAAATTAATGATTTTAATTGACATTATAAACTTCTAGCAGTAATTTTGAGCTAGTTTAGTCAAGAGCAGGGAACTTAATGGCACATTTGATATGTTTGTGGTAAACAAATTATTAGTGGTTAGAGTTGGATACATACACATCATTGCACCTTTCTGTTTTGGTAAAATGCTATATAGTATCAGATGATGTTGAACAGTTTGTTGGTTGCTTGTCTGTTGTTGAACCATTTAGGGATTACATTTGGTTTGAAGCTGGGTTAATCTGGTCTCAGTAATCTTTTTCTTCTTTTTTTCATTTTCTCAACATAAAGTTTCCAACGGCAGTCAAGCTAAAATAACCCTCCAAAATCAGGTTTTAGCATTATTTTCATTTTTAATGTGCTATGTTGTCATTTAGAGACAGATTCCCAGATGGTAAGCTAATGGAGAGCTAGAGAATGCATTTCTTAATCACTGAAGCATTTGGATAGGAGTTTCCAAAACTCATAACTGATCATATTCTGTCATATCAACTAGCTTTAACCTTGAGGGTTGGTGGCCTAGTGGGTATGCTCCTCGCTTTGTCAAGCATAGTTTGATTCCCAGGCCAGGCTATGAGGATCTATTTTCTAATAATTCCCTAGTCCTGGCCTTGATGGTTGATATTCACACAAGCTAGCCTAGGGATACCATCAAACAAAAAAAGGGAAAAGTAACCATGCATACCCATATGTTTTCTTGAAGGTTATACCTAATATTACTGTATTGTATTGGAAAAAAAAAACTAGTAGAATAGTCATTAAAGCTACTCTATTTAGTTTGAGGGTATTCTGTGCTTGGCACTTTGAACAGTATTCTTGTTTCAGCAGGTCCAACTCTCTCCGTCCCTCTGTTCTTATTCCTAGAGTAAAACATTATATGACATGCAAAAGAGGTGGTATCTTGAACATAAATGGATAGATTGGTTAAAATCCAAGTTGGCCGTGAATTGTATCATTTGACATCAAATAGTATACAATTTATCATTCTAAGTTTTAGAGATATCTGGATTATTCTGTTAATATAATCAGATCTTGTTTGGCCAACATGTATTGCCAATTTCTTTTTGTTAGTTTTTAAACTTTTTTGTTGTAAGTATCAGATTTTCAGATATCTTCAC
>JACEGQ020000219.1:0-25283 GCA_015852605.2 Populus deltoides | reverse complement strand
TACTTGTGGGGTTATTGTCAAGCTTTTCATGTCTTGAAACTTTGTTGGCTCCATATACATATGTTTTTGGGTTCTTTGAACTTGTGATAGAGTTCAAGAGTGGTTTACAAAAGGTGCCAGTAATGGCTAAGCAATTGAACTAGAGAGGATTGCTTACTTGGAGGAAGTGTTGCTAACCAACACATTCACCATGCCTTTGTCTGAGCTATTATATCGAATGGCTAAAGGAAAGATTGATTCTTCTCAAGAGAAGGATCCTAGTTGTTCAACTGATCTGTCTTTTGTGTAAGTTTCAATTTAATTTCCCTTTTTTTTTATTGAGCTTCCTTTTATCTTGGATTAGTGAATCATTTCTCCATATTGATTTGTTTCTTTCTGGTTTCATTTCTTCTATTGTGTCTGTTGGTGTCCTACAAAGCAGACCTGAGAATGACTTTGGTGAGCTAATATGGGAAAATGGTCAGATTCAATCCAGTAGAGCTAGAAAGATACAACCTTGTAGCACCTTACCATGTCGAAACCCCAAGATTCGATATAAAGACATGGGAAATGGCACCGATATTAGAACAGGAAAGTTTGGGATGATGGAGTCTACACTGAATGAACTCCCGATGTCAGTTCCCGCTGTTGAAATGGGGGTGAATCAAGATGATGACATGGTGCCTTGGTTGAATTATCCATTGGATGAATCTCCTCAACATGATTATTGTTCTGAATTTTTGCCCGAGTTATCTGGTGTTACTGTAAATGGACACTCCTCCCAGAGTAATTTTCCGTCGTTTGGTAAAAAAAGTTGTAGCCAGTCAGTTAGGGACTCCCGTACTGTTTCCGTACATAATGGTTTGAGTTTAGAGCAAGGAGATATGGCGAAGAATTCTTCAGCAGGGGATACTGAAGCTAATAGGCCTAGAACTAGTGCTAGCCAGTTATATCTATCATCTTCTGAGCATTGCCAAACATCATTTCCATATTTTAGATCCAGAGTTTCAGCTAAAAATGGTGATAGTACAAGCAATGCTGCCCACCATGTCGTTTCAGTGGATTCTATTCGAGCTCCAACATCAGGAGGTGGTTTTCCCAGCATAAAGATGCAGAAGCAGGTTCCAGCACAATCCACAACCAACTCCAGTTTGATGAATTTCTCTCATTTTGCAAGACCTGCTGCTCTTGCGAAAGCTAATCTTCAGAACTTTGGCATGAGAGCTGGTACAGGGATTCCAAACATGGAAAGAACGCAAAATAAAGATGAGGGCTCAATTGCAAGTAGTAGCAATCCGGCTGAATGCACTCCCATTAATTCATGTAGTGGTTTGCTAAAGGAAACGAGCTCCCATTGTCTTCCTGTTCTGATGCCACCCAAGGTTGACGCTAAACCATCAGAGGCTAAGCCTGCAGAAGGATTTGTTCCTGCTGAGCTACCTGAGGCTACAATCCCAGAAGGTGACTCTAAAACTGATAGAAACTGTCGTCAAAACTTTTGTGAAAGTGCAATTAAAGGAGTAGCAGATGTTGAGAAGACTAAAGAGCCTGTGGTTGCTTCTTCTTCTGTTGGCTCGGACAATAGTGTAGAGAGACCTTCGGATGATCCAACTGAGAATCTGAAGAGAAAACATCGAGATACTGAGGAGTCTGAAGGTCCTAGTGAAGTGAGTTTCATTCATAGGTTTCACATTTTTACAATGTTTCTTGTTGTTCCTATACTCTCTCTCTTTCTTCCATGTACTAAGGAAATAAGCAATGCGCAGGATGTAGAAGAAGAATCTGCAGGTGCAAAAAACAAGCTCCTGCTCGAGCAGGTAATGGCTCCAAGAGAAACCGGGCTGCAGAAGTTCATAATTTATCTGAAAGGGTGAGCAACAACATTCCAATATCTCATCTGAAGATATGTGCTTGTTCATTTGATGTTATCCTTGGTAGTTATGAATTATAGTATATTGATCGGTTCTCATCTGGACTTCAACAAACAGAGGCGAAGGGATAGGATCAACGAAAAGATGCGGGCCCTACAAGAACTCATACCGAACTGTAACAAGGTTGGATATCTGTATTTATGTTACTCAGTGAATTTCTCCATAATCTTTTGAAAATGAGGTTTTCTATAAAATCACAATGGCTTGGGAGTATCGAACCTGCACCAAACCTTGGCCTAATTGAAGTTTAATTAATTATTTGAGTTTATTCATGTTTATTGAAGTTTAAACTATTCCAAGTTCTTGACCATTATGTTAATCGAATCATCCCTCAGTTTTCTTAGGTTAAAGTTATTGCTGATCTCCAGAAAATTTGAAGGAATTTGAGAAAAAGCCAAGTAATTTTAGTGTAGATGATTTCATATGCATCTTTGCTTCCATTTTCTTTGACATTTTTGCATTATAAGGTGGATAAAGCTTCAATGCTTGATGAGGCCATTGAGTATTTAAAGACGCTTCAGCTTCAAGTACAGGTAAATTCTGCTGATTCCTCTCGAAGTTTATTTAAGACACTTGATGAATTGGAAAATCAAATAGCTGCTTGGGATCATTCACCACCTTTATGCAGATCATGTCAATGGGAGCTGGATTGTATATGCCATCAATGATGTTACCCCCCTGGAATGCCTCACATGCATGCAGCTCATATGGGGCAGTTCTTACCCATGGGTGTGGGAATGGGAATGCGTATGGGAATGGGAATGGGTTTTGGGATGAGTATGCCAGACGTGAATGGTGGATCTTCTGGTTGCCCTATGTATCAAGTGCCTCCTATGCATGGACCGCATTTCTCTGGCCAGCCAATGTCAGGGCTAAGTGCTTTGCATAGGATGGGAGGATCGAATCTTCAGATGTTTGGCCTTTCAGGTCAAGGATTTCCAATGTCATTTCCCTGTGCACCCTTAATGCCAATGTCTGGAGGGCCTCCTCTGAAAACAAACAGGGAACCAAATGCTTGTGGTGTGGTAGGTGCTACGGATAATTTGGATTCAGCTACGGCCTGTAGTTCACATGAAGCAATTCAGAAAATCAACTCACAAGTGATGCAGAATAATGCTGTCAATAGCTCAATGAATCAGACCTCTAGTCAGGTTTGTTGATTCTTAACTAAGTGGCATATTCTATGAGAATGAAAAGCTCAAATTGAATGTGGCTAAATGGGTTTTCATTTCACGATGATGATTGATGTCTGTTGTTCTTGGTAATCACCATCTTCACGGCTCCTCTCCACTCACAATAGAAGGAATTTAGTAGCTTTAGGCGCATTCTAATCCCATCTCAATGTTGCATGATGGAAAATTGCAAGTATGGCCTTCATATAAGCACACGACTATTAAATTTTGATCTATCTATTTATGTCTTTAAAGCTGTCACTCTTCGTGTCAATCATCCTGTAAAAGTGAAAACTAAATCAGTGTCATTTATGTTTTCCTCATGAAGGATATTTCCATGGAGAACATTTTTTTTTATAATTTATCAAACTGTATTGTTCGTTATCCAATTTCTGTTCAAAGATCGTGGGCATGTTTCGATTGGAGCATAGAATCTAGATCCAATTATAGATGTTATTTGGGGTGTCATTTTCATAACCTCCTAGCAGCCAAGAAGTCTTAAAAAAGTACAAAGTTGACTTTGATAGTTGGGGTAACCTCACAGAAAACTATGTTCTCTACTTCAACTGAGTTACCTTGTGCCATTACTGAACCCAAATCTAAAATTAGTTACATTGTTCATGATGCCAGTGCCAGGCAACAAATGAATGCTTTGAACAACCTGCTTTGGTGCAAAATAATGCTCAAGACTCAGGAGTTGCTGACAACAGAGCATTGAAGTCGGTTGGTGGAAATGACAACGTACCAAGTAGTGAGGCTGGTGAGCATTTGCAATAACTGTTGGCTGTGCCAAACGTTGATGTTAGATCTACTTGATATGGTTTGTAGAGGTAGAAGTTTTTTTTTTTATCTACTTCAACGCGCTGCAGGTTGTGACTGATTGGTAGTTCTGATGCTTTGCCATGGGAGAGGTGAACCACTTTTTGCTTCATGTCAACATCTAAACTTTCCTTGTATGCAGTAAATCTGTGGGATTTTGGGTACATGACTATGCAGAAAGGTTCCAGAGTTTAATGAAGTCAAGTTTTTACGATAATCGTCAGAGTCCTAATTTCAGGGAAGTAGAATTACAAATTGCACAGATTTTTTGTACGTTGAGGAGACTCGAAGGTTTTTTCTAGCATCTGTACATTCATTTGCACAACCTGAGAAAATAATGCACTGTCTAGGAGTGAACCAACCAGAAATATGTATTCGAGTGTTTTCTGTAGTAGGTCTCTCAATACAAGTTCTTTGAATTAATGAAAAAAACTCGTATTTTCCAATACCGTAGTTATACAACCTCTCAAGCATATTAACCATCTACCATTTTTCCAGAATCTCTACATCATAGTGGACTCATGAAGCTTCTTACAAATATAACTTCAATATCTGTTATTCGTTGTGACTGTTGTTTCAATGTCTGCTTCAGTACCAGGTGAGGCACGTGCCACCATACATGGAAAGAGTGAAGTCTCATTAGCTCTTCCGCGAGGTTCAACCAATTCTATGTTCTTCTCTACTCAAAATCCTGAAAAGCCTATATAAATGGAGACACACAATCGTTGGTATTCTCCTAGCTAGCTGGAGGTTCCTACACCCTACATAAAATGTTACTGTGCAACTAGTTGACAGATATAAAGAACACAAAAGAATCCAATCTCATACACAAATCAACATTATCGATGTGTAATAACGAGTACATAATTTTTTCTGCTACTGATCAAATCAAACCCAACAACACACCAACCACCATCACACTATCAATACATACAACCGAGTGATCAGAGGGGGGAAAAAAGAAGAAACGCCTTTATGCACACCTATATACTTCGCAATGAAAGATTCCAAATCTGTATAAGTATATGCAAACTTTGTCATTCTGATGCATTTAATTATTGACTTCAACATCCCCCTTGGTATCAGAGGAGACAGTTTTTGGAGTTGGTGATTTCCCGATAATAGCTTTCTTCGCCTTCACAAGTGATTGCTTTACCTTTGTTAAAATGTTGTTTGAATGCTTTTGAGTAGGCTTGGCTGGAACTTCTCTTGGCAGATCCTGTGATACTTTTATGTCGTCAGCATCCTTGGTGGTGGAAGGCTCTAAATTCTGTGTATCAGATTTCGCTATCTCATCAACCTTTTCCTGCTCGGAGTTTTCTTTGTTGTTTTTTGCACTTTCTTCTTCTTTTTTGCTTCTAACCCAGAATCTTGGGATTCTTTGACTGTTTCACTGCCAATTGTGGTGGCTTCATCCAGCTTTCCCTCTATTTTCTGATCTTTTTCGGTTTCCTCTCCTGCTGGTATCTCCTCTTTCTTGTCTTCTACAGCAGGCACAACATTTTCAACTGTCTTCTCTCCCTCAAATGATTTTTCAGTAACTTCGGCATTTGAAACCGCATCGCTGACATCTTCCACTTTGATGGGATGAGCTAGTTCCTCTTTTAGTGTTTCACTTGCTATATTCTCGCCCTCATCTTTGGTCATCAGAGCTTCTTTTTCTTCTCCACCCTTTTCCGCTTCAAACACAACCTCTTTTACTGGCACTTCAACCAGATCAGTTCCTTCAGCCTCTTTTTTTCATCTTCTGGACCAACCTTTCCTACAACTTCAGGAAGAGAAGATTTTCCTATATCCTCTTTGACATCAACTTCAGCCTCCTGAGTAATTCCAGCTACTTCCTCTGGCTTTTCATTAGTTGGCTTAATCTCAACCTGTTCACTAACTTCAGATCGTGCCTCAGTTTTCAACTCTACTTCATGTTTCTTTTGTTTTTCCGTATGTGTAGTGACTTCAGGTTGTTCTTCTGGTTTCACCTCGACCTCAGGACCCAATGATTCTGGTTTTTCAACTTGTTCAGTTACTTCAGATTGTTCCACCAATTTCACCTCAACCTGAGGAACCGCTGATTCTGGTTTTTCCACTTGTTCAATTACTTCAGATTGCTCTTCTTGTTTAACCTCAACTTCAGGAACTGCTGATTCTGGTTTATCAACTTCCGGCACTGCTACTGAATCATCGATATCTTTTACTGCAACTGCTTCTGATTCTTTAATAGGATGAACTTCCGATGAATCCTGTGTTTTCTCAATAGCTTCAACAGATTTCTCCCCTGTTTTTTCTACTTGTTCAGTGACTTCAGACTCCATTTTCACTTCCCTGGGTTCAGGAGCTACTGCTTCTACTTTATCAGCTTCTTTAGACAATTCTTGTGAGCCATTAATATCTTTTACAAGAACTGCTTCTGATTCTTTGGTAGGAAGAACTTCCAGCTCCTGTGTTTTGGCCATTACTTCAACTGGTTTCTCTTCTGGTTCAACTTTTTTAATGACTTCGGATTGTTCCTCCAATTTCACCTCCATTTCAGGAATTACTAATTCTGATTCTGGTTTATCATCTTCTTTGAACACTGGTTCTGAATCTTCCGCATCTTTTACCACTAATGCTTCTGATTTGATAGGAATAACTTCCAAAGGCTCCTCTGGTTTCTCAATCACTTCTGTTTTTGGCTTTTCAACTTGTTTACCAACTTCAGATTGCTCCTGTAGTTTCACTTCAACTTCTGGAATTATTAATTCCGGTTTGTCGACTTCTTTTAATACCCCTGAATCTTCGATGTTTTTTGCCACAATTGGTTCAGATTCTTTAATAATAAGAACTTCTGATGGCTCATGTGGTTTCTCAATGGCTTCTTCTAATGATACGGGAACATCAACTGTCTTCGGTTCTTCATGTGGCAATTCCTCCAAGGATGACGATAATGGTTGCTCTTCTGCTTCTTTGGGAACAAACTCTATAGCTGGACCAACTGATTCACCATCAACAACACTGGTCACCGGAGCTAGAACACTGGATGTATTTGAGTCAGGAATGGAATCTTTTCCAACTCTTTTTCATCATCGACTGGAACATCAACAATTGGAGCATCATCATTCATCTTAACCTCAACTGCTGGAGGCTCTGCCTCATCTTCGGCTTCTCCTTCTGATTTAGCTAACGGGTTTGATTGACTTGCTAGTTCATTAGGTTTGAGGTCTTCTTCTTCTTCAGTTTTCTTGGCTACAGAAACAATTTCCAGGTTCCACAGGCTTTACTTCTTCGGTCACTTTCTCCATTGGCTGCAAGAAATGAACAAAGAGAATTAAACAGGGAACACCCTTTGACATTTTAAAAGCAAAACAAGTGGAAACTATTGTGTAGGTGTATAAATAAAAGAAGAGGAGAACAGCAATCAAATATGAAGCACTGCAAGTATCATATTTCTGTTATGAAACTTGCTGCAATAATGATGAATATTGCACAAGATAGAAAACAAAAAACACATAGATAGATTTAACATGGTTCGGCAATATATCTATATCCACAGGACAGAGAGCTTTATTTTACTATGTGTCAAATTAGAGTCATATAATATGTATTTATAGTAAACCCTAGCCATACAAGATGTATTAATAATTTACAATCTTGCTCTGCTCCACTTCACTCCAGCATCATTCTATAAGCCACATACTACAACAATTTCTAATCTCCCCATCTAGATATTGATATTGTAATTTGAAATTCTTAAAGAGTATGGATATCTCGTACCCCTCGCAAACCGGAAGAAAGAATAATGCCTAGTTGATTAACAAGAGAATCTTTATGGCAGAATCAGAACCATGTGACAGCTGATATAAATGCAGAAGGACGCCACCATGTTTGATAATTCATATCCCACAAAAAAAAGCTTAGGCAATAAAGGTGGCAAGACTAACTTTCATTATGGATTTGGTATTTTCTTGAAATGAAATACCTTATTCCTAGCGTACCAATTTCACAGTGACAGTATCTTTCAACAGATTTGAGAAAGCGAAATGTACCAGAAAATGGTGTATGTTCCACCTCGACTTCGTATGTGCTTAGACTGATGATTAGTGGAGATACAAAAGAAAGGTGTCATTTATTTTTCCAGATAATTATGAAAGGGACACATCCAAATATATATAAAATCTTTCTCCTGTCAACAGCAGACACTTCTCAGAGCTTCTGATACAGTGAATAGAGTGAGAGGCAAGCATCAAGAACTAACCTTATCCAATCATTCATGGATGATATCCAAAAGAAACTACAAGTTCTATGATTTCCATACAGTCAGATAAACAAATCTATGATCATTAAAACATTCATGCAAGTCCAGGAGTAACAAAACCCTATATGGATCTTACTGAAACATCAGAGATCATATATATAATTATGATCAGTTAGAAAAGTAAAATTATTGGAAAGAATTAAAGAATCCCAAGAAGTATATATGAATGATCAGCTAAGCAAAAGTATATCATACTTTGATCAGAACTGAAAAGAGAAAAGATAGTCAGGATGATGATCTAAATACCTCGTGATCAGGAGTTTGATGTGATGGAGCAGTCTCGGTAGCCATGGGGGATTGGTAGAGGCAGAGAATAGAGATCCTTTCAGAATTAAGTTGATGATAGTTAAGAGATTATGTGTAGTAAATAAAAAAGGAAAGGAAAGACAGCGGCTGGTAGCAACTGATCAAAAAAATAAAATAAAATAGTGTAACAGCAACAACAGAAGCAGCAAAACAGTAGTGTGTGACAGACTGTATATCACATGATCAATCCAAAATGGATGATTAGGATTCCATTAAATTTTATATCTTGAAAGCAAAAGGAAACAAAAAAGAATGGGTTTGATTGGATAATTAAAGTGAGAGAGCAATAGGCAATGGCATTTTCCCTTAGGGTAGCAGACAAAGTTCCAGGGGGACCAGACCCTTTCCTCCCCAGGAAAATGCTTTTCATTTTTGCTAGCTGTTAACTGTTTAAAGTCTTAAAGAATAAGATAGATGGCGATGCCTTCCTTTGGGCCTGAACTCTGTGGCTATTTGGACTGAACATTCAAAATGTAAAGTATGCCAAAAGTCCATACGGAGAATTACAGGTCCAGCTTTTGACTAATCCAGTATCAAGCTGTGTGCTGTGTTGAATGGTTGGTTAGGGTTGCTG
The DNA here is from genome assembly GCA_015852605.2 of Populus deltoides. Classification (NCBI taxonomy): domain Eukaryota; kingdom Viridiplantae; phylum Streptophyta; class Magnoliopsida; order Malpighiales; family Salicaceae; genus Populus; species Populus deltoides. The sequence goes on along the minus strand of JACEGQ020000219.1, from coordinate 16,214 downwards.
AGCACTTGAGTAATGTGGAGGAAAGTGAGCATGAAATTGGCCCAAACATTAACATGGATCTGATGATATTGGCGGTACCTTAGATTCTGTGTTGTTTTGTTTTTGGTGGAACTGGTTAGACAAGGCTAATCAACACCTGTTATTCATGCTCCAATTAAAGATTCACAACACACATCCCACATCAAGCGAAACAGCCCTAGAATGAAAAGTAATGATGCTAATTTGGCAAGAAAGTTGACCATAATTTCCCACTACAAAGCTAAAAGCAAACACCTAATTATGATTATATGGGACAATCTCAACCAGACAAGGCTTTTTTATATATATAATTTCCATAGGAATAAAGGCCTTGAGGCCTTTTGATAATTGATGATGTTGCCTTCTAATTAAAGTCAATTTCCACTATAATCTTGCTGGCCCTTCGTCCCAGCTTTAAATTGAAAATCAAATTCTATCACTGTCACTGATCTTTTCCTTACATAGTATGCTTAATTACATGCTGTCAATGCCATTTGAACACCACTGCTTTGCTCAATAATGATGGCTAATGAGATCTTAAGCTTCCATTTATGGTAAGCAACCTCATGATAGCAGCCTTCGTGTTTCTCTAATCATCATTTGTTGCTGTGATAAGACTAAAGCTGATCAAGTTTAGTTGCTAAGTTAAATGCCAAACTTATTAGATATCCATGTGCTTGTGTTTCCAACTAAATGTTAATGGGCCAATCAAGAATAATACTCCATAATAATGATAGTTTATTAAGGTCATCTCAAAAGGACCCCCTCCCCCCCCCCCTTCCTCTCTCTTTCAATCCTCTTAGCTTTCAACATGTTTAGGCAAATCAATGTGTGATGCTTCCAGCAGATTTTTTATTATTATTTTTATCTGATGGTAATATTTTGAATACCAATCTCTTGTCAAAAGGCACTGCATGCTCCAAAGCACTAGGTTGGTTTGCTTCATTAGGTAAAAAGGTGCGAGATGGGAGAATTTTACAGCAATCAAGTAAAGATAAGCATATCTCTCAGGTACTACAGAAGTTTTGCTACTCCTTCAGCAACGGTAGCCTCTATCAATAACTTGAAAGCATGGAGGATAAAGAATTGCTGAATTAGGATAGACTGATGCATGGATCTCTATATACCTTGGTTAATTCAGAAAGATGCTAGTGGAGTTGTTTTCAAAGATGATTATGTGATGCAACTATTTTTCTACTTTTGATGTTGGAATTTTTTTTCTTTCAAGAATAGTTTTAGTTAATGAAGATAATCATATTAGCAAGGACTCTGTGATGAGTGTGATTCCATTATTAGAGTAACAGTTGCTCTTTCTTGTCAATTAGCTGTCTGTCTCAGAATCTGCTTAGAAACAGATGACTTTAAGGATAATGAGGAAAGAGCTCTCCATTTTCAAGGGCATATGGATGGTGTCCCCCTCCATTTCAAATAACCATTCGATTATTATCTTCAAAATCTTTGTCTTCATGGGTTTTAATTGGCCTATTTCCCATCAATGCTACATCGAAATAGGCCATTATGCTTACTAATTATGGCTTTGTTTTACCAGAATGTTATTATGATTTACACTTGTTTAAATGATGAAAAAATTGTTCAAGCCAATACCTTGAACTCAGTAACTAAAGGTTCAAACAGAGTAATCTATTGACAAGAGATTGACTTCTTTTCTGCAGGCCTAAAGTTAGCTACAATTTGACTAATTTACCAAGGAGAAGATTTGTGTCTTGTTTTGATTACAAAAAAAAAAAAAAAAACTATTGATACTAGCTTATCTTTGATGATTTTCAGGAACAAGGAACATCAGATGGTAGCTTAATGCTCAACCACATAAACTAATTCTGCAGTAAATTCCCAGCAGGAATAGCAGATTAACCCTTTACTCTGCTGAAGTTTTCAAGTGTTGTGCTTCGTACCTGAAATTGAACCCCAGTCGTCTGGGGACGGGTCCTAAAAAAGTTGACATCACATACACTTATTTGTGAAGTCCCACAGCTGTTTCCTATAAGAATCCTAATTAATGTGTTTATGCAAAAGATAACCTCTAGGGACCAAAGGGCACCATTTAGGGTCTGTTTAAGAGCTCAGAGGAATCTTGAAACAGCAACTTGTGAGACATGAATACACATCAACGCATAGGAGCTTATTTTTGGGTTAGATCATCCTTGACTATTGTATGGCTGTAATTAAAAAACATGTCTGATACTTTTGTTCTACTTCTTGTCGTCGGTGGCCGACGATTGATTGCATTGACATCAACAGGATCATCACCCCCTTTACCTCAACTCACCTCAAGCTAGCCCTTAACACAGGAAAAACAAAAAAAAACAAAAAACTTTTTACCTGACCATGCCTAGCTAGCAGAAAGCCAGAAACTTGGTTATATCTCTGATTGTTACCATGTAAATTTTTATTTATGGTTGTGGTTTGAAAAAATATATTTAATTTTTAGTGGATGCATATAAAATTAATCAACTATTTTAAATATGAATTTGAAAGAAAAATGCAGACCACGTAAAGCAAACAAACAGAGACTCAATTATTATACAAAACAAAGATAATGGAACAGTTATGCAGCTGTGAAAGTAAGCTCATGATAAAACTTATTAAATTAATTGCCTGTACTGTTCCTGTTCCTATTCCTTTATGCTGCTAGCTAATCATTCAAAGACAAGGATTCATTCCCTAGAACTGAAGCAAGTGGATTAAATAAAGAGGCATACATCAAAAGTAAGAGTAAAAAATATAATATATAGTTTAACTTAACAACTTCATTATTAATTTGCAGGGAATGCTAACAAACCCACCAGATTAAATAGGGATTAATGACAGCAAAGCCAACATATATATGATTAGCAAATATATACAACACAAAGAAGAAATAGAAAAATAAAAGGTGAAGCAGTGGTTGACTTCAGAAAACAGCTCATATGGTTCCTTCAACAAGATAAGCGTAAGAGGGCATTATGAGGCGTATATGGAGATTACAGGCATCTTTTCGTATATATTATTTTAATTAATTAACGTACATAATATACATATCCAATTGGGATGTCTAGATTAAGGACAATAGTGCCAGATGTCAAGGAGATTAAAGAAGCTTCATGGTTCATATATGGGGCAATAAGAAGAGCGAAGGAGACAGAGACAGGCTATATGTTACTCCATTATTATGGTGGTGATGAAGGTTCTCTATTTCTTTCTCAAAGTCTAAAACGTGTTTAATTAAAAAATTTAAGTAAAATAATAATCACCCTTTTCTTGTTTATTATTGTTGTTTTTTAATCAAGCCATTGTCATGCAGCATCCCTTGGAGAGAATATCTTGTCTTCCTGCACAGCACAGGAAAATTGTTCTGCAACTTGCTTGAGGATAATACGGCTCCGTATTTCTTAATCTGATTACATATATATTTATCTAGGTGGTAGTTCAGAAATAAATGTTAGAGATCAACAGATTTGTTTTTTTTATGGTTTCAAGTTCAAGCCCTGTGGTTGCTTATATGATGGTCACTAGAAGCTTATATTAAATTCCAAAGGGCCCGAGAATTAGTTAAGATACACAAATTGACCCGGACATCCTCGTTAAACTAAAAAACCAAATACTAAGCCGCCAATAATTAAGTTTTTTTTTGTCAATTATTTTTTATTATCATTATCATCAACTTGTACTGTGGTGCGGTGGAGATTTTTTCAGACCGATTATAGTTTCAAAAATTGTTTAAATTTCATCGTTTAATCCTACTTTTCATCTCGTAAGAAGTTAAATACGAGGAAAATTATAATTTATAGTTTTGTATAAACTTGTTTTTCAAGCAAACGACGACCACAAAAAACCGGCAATGCGAAACACACTTCTTCTCTCCCCTTCCATGTAATGTATGTATCATGTATCATTATGATACTTTGGACATGACAGGCATATACATCCAATCAATTAACTTATCTTTAATTTGGTTAAATTGATATAAATTATACACAGGGGTAATTAATCCAGTATTAACATTTAGACGTCTTTCCTTGAAAAAAAATAAAGAACGGTACTGGGAGAGATTATGGAATCGTGTCAGTCCAACCAACCCATTCATATATATATATATATATATATATATATATATAGCCTCATATATAGTCTCGAAAGAAAGAGAGATCATTTAGAGGCAATAAATAAGATTGACATATTGAGTGTACCATGTAACTTGTAATAATTCATCAAGATTTGTCCTTATTATAGTATCTGAAAGAATACATTACATTAATTTCCATGCACATCATCTCCTATCCGATGGTCTACAGAGGACAACTGCATTATTGTGATTGTCCTATCTGCGAAAAAAGGGTCTTCATGCATGCCCAGTAATTTCCGTTCACTGCTATGCTATGTATTTAGATAGCATTTTTTCCCATCACGAGAAGAACAGGCTGTTGGCAATTCAGATTTTAAGATGTTTTGAATGATGTAAATGAGGAAAGTTGATTGGATTTTAAGGGTTTTCTAAGAGACAAGGAGTCTCTCCTGTCATTTAATTTCTCAATGGGTTCTTGAGATCGGAGGAGCTGCCTCAAAAGGCCTGGAAAACGGGGGAGGGTGGGAATTTAGCTGAATGCGAAAATATTGCTAGCTAGCTAGTCAAGGATGATATATAGATGTATATAGGCAAATAAAGAATTGATTACAGGAGTGAATCCAGCAATTTTCTTCCTATTGAACAAGTCTCCAAGAGAGAGGTACGTGTAGCTGCCGCTATCATTTCATCAATTTAATGAGGGTAATATATTTGCTTTTTCTCACTAATTGTAGACGTTTCTTGTTTACAAAAACCTTCCCTTTCTCATTTATTGTTACTTCTTTTTCTTTTTTTGTATAGGGAATCTTCATGTGGACTTGGTTAAAATAACATGTTGCTTTAAAACCTGTACAGAAGTAGTATTAATGGTTCTGTTTGCTACTGCTATTGATTCAGGTTTTGTAATAAAAATAATTTTGAATGTGATTAATTAAAAACACTATAATTTTACAGGTTTTTAACCTCGGTGATGGTAAAAGTTATTATAATGTCAAATATAAATTACAAATATATATATTTGATATTCCATTACCTTTGCAGTTATTATTTTAAAAAATCAAAAAATATTTCTAGTTATGGTTTTGAAAAAAATAAATTTTAAAAATTATATATTTAATTATAAAATTTTACTTACAGTAAATAAAAAACAAGCTTTCATGTATATACTAGACATGGTAACAAGAAAGAAAGAAAGAAAAAAAAAAAAACAGAAGTTACCATGATTAGTTGTGTTACATCCTCATCCATCCCCTCACATCATATCCAATCCATTGTAAATAAATAAAAGCAGTTGTGTGGCAACTAATGTCCGCATCAATAAAAACTTTTACTTGGTGCTTCTTAGCTTGCCAGTTTCTTACAAGTATCTGGTAAGAGAAGAGTCCCGCCAGTCCCCAGCACAAGTCTTAAATACCAAAATTTGCTTTGGCACCCCCATTTTCCCATGCTCTTGCATCATCTGCTAAATGACAGTAGTAGGATCAGGACTCGTCCATGCCCTATAGTGGGTCCCACATCCTGACAAGGACTGTCCAAGAGGACAGCATATAACCTCAGGAAAACCATGTATAAATCTGAAGCCAGATCTTCAATCAACCTCTTGAATGTGACTTTTCTCTTAGAGCCTCCCACTAATTTTGGTTCCCACCAGGCTGCCACTTCATTTCTTCTCATCTCTCTATTCTATATCTCTCTCTTCATCCCATATTCCAATCACTTCCCACCTCCTAGAATCCATTTCAAAGTCCCAGCTCTCCTCCTGTTGCTGGCACACACTTGCCACTTTTAAAAGTTCATTTGCCAGCACTGCATTGCAGGTTTTGTTGCACTCCACATGGGAGGCATTCTCCTTACAGCTACAAGCAGAAGTTAAGAAAGGCCTGTGGTCTCCTGAGGAAGATGAGAAACTTCTGAATTATATTACAAGCATGGACACGGCTGTTGGAGCTCTGTCCCTAAACAAGCAGGTACCCCTTTTGTTAATTATAATGCAGGTAAATGGTGTCAGAATGCTAGTTTTTTATCACTCCTGTAAACATCTTCCAATTTACATTAATGATTTATGTACATGTATATATTGGCAGATTTGGGTAGAGGTGTGGGAAAGAGCTGCAGGTTAAGATGGATTAACTACTTGAGGCCTGATTTGAAGAGAGAGCATTTTCACAGCAGGAAGAAAATTTGATAATTGAACTCCATGCAGTTCTTGGCAATAGGTAGTTTATATTTATATTAACTTTATAAATTTACTCTTTAATTAGACTTTTTTCAAACTAAAGTGTTTTAACTATATATTGACTGCTTGTTGCTACCTACTTGATCATAGATTGTCTCAGATTGCAGCAAAGTTACCTGGAAGAACTGATAATGAGATAAAGAATTTATGGAACTCCTGCATTAAGGAGAAGCTGAGGCAGAGAGGCATTGACCCCAACACTACAAACCTCTCTCTGAAGTTGAGAATTGTAAGAGAAGCAGCAGCCTACAGCTGAGAAGAAGGCAATGAGAAAGTTTCTAATGTATCAAAATGAACTGAACCTCATTGAGGCAGCTACTTTACAACCACCCTGCAATTTCCTTCCAGCTCAAAGATCAACAACAGTAAGGACAGGAAATAGTAGTAGCAGCAACATGACAACAAATACACCACCGACAAAGGAATTCCCTTCCTGGATAGGTTTGGTACCTCCATGAAAGCTCCCCTGCCAGTGGGAGGCCTTCTGATTTGATGGGGTATTTCCTCCTTCCAGGAGCTGGGATTACAAACCTAGTATAGGCTTCCTCAATGAATCTAAGAAAGACCACTCCTGCTTCAAACCAAATTCCTCTCTGAGATGAGTTCACGTCAATTCTGTATGACACCACCGACTATTCTCCCATCTGTTTCAACCTCTATGTTCCAAACTCCAATACGTGTAAAGCCTTCTGTTAGTCTTCCATCTGATCATAAACCTTCGGTAGGCTCCTTGTGATGTCAATGGGGTCCAGAACTAAAGCGCAGCTTCAGCAACAATGGAAGTGGAAGTAATGGAAGTAGTAGCAGTATTGAATTGCAAAGCAACACCAATTTCGACGAGAGCAGCGCCTCATGGGGGTTAGCTTAATTGGGAAATCTGGCGAGGAATCCACCCTCGTCACTCGAAAACGCATACAGCTGGAAGACACCAAATGGTCTGAACATCTTTAACACCATTCCTATTCTTTGAAGCTAATAATACAAAACCAAACATCTCAACATATGTACAGAAGTGAAACCAGAAACAGTACTTCATAGCAGAAGGGTCATGCTAGTTGGATACCGGGAACCGGCATCAACAAGCTTCACAGCCAAAAGACATCTATAGCAAGGATCTGCAAAAGCACTTGCTGTGGCTTTTGGACAATCCCTTTAGACTATATATTTTTTCAGCATGTGCAGAGTCTATTTAGTCCAATTATTGTTACCAGAAGTTTCAGCCTGAGATGGAATAATGGAAATAGATTCATCTTCACACAGGTGTGTGTGCCATAGAGTGACATCTCTGATCTTTGTAAATGTGTCCGATAACAAAGATCTTCCTCTGGTTACTGTAGAAATATCTGGGAAGGAACCAGCTCATGGTGTCATTGTCTTTGGATAAAAGCACGTAGAAATTTCTTAATAAGGCTTGGGGAGATTTCCTTGATCTCTCAACTCTGTGTTTGTATCTTGTAAGCATTCCACTAGCTTTATTTCAAAATGAATCTTTTTTTTTTTTTGCTTTTGACAATAATCAGTACTACCTTACCTTCAATTTTTCACATATTTTGCTTTTCTAATGCAAAATTCAAGGGGCCATTTACCTGTAACATATATCTATCACTGTCTCCAACAGATGGGATGGTTTTCATACTTTGATGTCAGTCTTGAAGTTGAAGACAATCGTTGAAGACAACAAGTCCGAATTACCTCATCAAAAGGGCCTGACATGCTTAAATATTACAACCTGGCAAGTAAGATAAAGTGATAGGCTAGTATACATATATATATATATATATAAGAACAGGAGGAATTGGATGAGCAAGAACTTCCAACAGTTCAAAGCAAAGTGGGACATTTAAATGAATAGTGAAAGGTGAGGTGACTGCACCCCCATTGATCGCGATTAGGACGCCTGCCAGCCTCTAATGTCCTGACTGGTGTGGGCTTATACTACTACTCTGTGATGAAGCTAGTAAAAGGGGTCCCTCTATGGAATCTCGAGTACCGATGCTGAAATTATAAGAGAGAATGAATAGGAACTTCCTTTAGCCTTTTCTGGCACATCCTGTCGGAATAAGGGGGAAAAAAAGGTGTTCTGTGGCTAAAAGAGGAGTAAGAGGTAAGAAAACGAAGGATGCAAAGGCACTGGTGACAAATTCACCAATGAATGACAGCATGCACCGTACATCTATTATATACTGTGTGTGGTAAATTACGCATGGGGCAAAGAAGAGATTAAAGTAAAAGTAAAGTAGTTTATGATTTTTGTTTCCTAGATGAAATTAACAGGTAAAGATGTGGAGTTATGATACGTAGGATTAACAGTAATAAGAATGAAACCAGTGCCCAAGTGAATTGAACTGCCATGTTACCTTAGTGCCTGCTACCATCATCAACAAAGTTTGAGTACCCACTGTTTTAATTCAGCTGCAGCCTGCAGGAATGAGGTTATATGTGCTTGCCCCTGATTTTTACTTCATGCAAGTGTAGCTAGCTAGCTCTAAATAAAATTACAACTCTGAATGCATAGAGAAAGTGACGCAGCTGGAAAGTTCAGATTAAGTGACGAAGCCAGAAACCAGGGATTAATTAGGATTGAAAAGAAAATGAGGAAAGGGTTGAACGAAAAAAGACTTGAGAAAAATCTAGATGTCTAAAAAAAGAAAAACAATCTTTATTAATTTATTAAAAATATTAAAATCTCCTGAAAAATAAATAAACAATACTATTATACATAAAACTAAATGGGTAGCATTTTACTATACATGAATTATTGTTAACCCTCTCATATTTTATTGATTATAATAATGTAATTCTTGAAAATTTTAATTGTATTCAAACTTTGTTTTAGCATAATTCTAGCCCATATTAAAGTCCAATTGAATGTTTTTTTAAAGTTAAATTGAAAAAATAAGGAACCTGGCGGAAAATAAAAGATACCTATGAATAGCAAATTCAAATTTATATGTTGAATATATTAATTTCACCGTGAAAATGACTCAATGAATAGCTAGGAGGGATGCGGGAATAGAATCATACTATCAAGGAACAAAAAGATACCGTATGTATAGTATAGGTGTTGCCTAATAAATGGGGTGGGAGAATCGAAGGTTTTTCAATCGCTCCTAATACAATCTATATGTGCAACCAGCTGGTAAACTACACTTTTTTACTGGTTACTAACCCTTTTAAAGTTCACTATATAAACACTTAGAAAAAAACTTTTTAATTTTTCAATGTGGGATCGGAAACCTATATATATATATATAAGAAAAGGTTATGCTTTTTAATGTGGGATAAGAAAACGCTTTTTAATGTAAAGACTTTAACTTAAAAATGAGAAGATAATATCTTTCCAATATGAGAGAAAAATAAGTTTCTTTTAAAGTTTATTAATACACACATATATAACATACATCCACATGAATTATTTCTTAAATTTTTATTAGGGAAACTAAAACCCTCATATATTTTAATTTTCCTGCTGACTGTATTTAGCCAACCTCAGTGTCAATATAACAACTATGGTGTTAGAGTTAATGTTTTATCTGCTAATTGTTTTTCTCAATTTTATCCTTTAATATGACTTGGTTAGAAAAATAAATTGCATGATTTATTTTTACATTTTAAATTCTTTTATAAGGTTATCATTGTCTCAAATAAGCTTTTACTTTTAGATCGGTGCTCAATTTGGGTACCATATATTTTATCATAAATTAAAAAAATATTTTATAAAAAAAACAAATTAGTAAACTCAATGGAATCCAGATACGGTTCATTTGGGGAATGAAATTGATCTAATATATCATTGTCTCACCAATTTTTGTTAAAAAGTTATCACCTTGAAATTTTGTCAAAAGATACGTATATTTTTAACAATTATATTGCATTTGAATCCACGAAATCAATCAATTGAATTGGCTAACTCTTTGTGCTATTTAGTTTAAAACTGGATTAATCAAATAGTTAATCCATGCAGATTTGAAAATTAACTCACTAGACGACAAATAAAACAGCTTAAAAAATTCTTCTGGCTCTTAAACAAAAAATTATATTTTAAAAAATTTCTCCACCCAAAGCCCATGGACCAGTTTGTACCTAGATCTAACGAAAAAAATATCCTAGTAAAAAATATAAGCTTGATGTAGGATCTATTAATATAGGATTTCATGTACCCATTAGATCTAAAGGATTTGGATGGATTTTGAATAGTTAGTTAGATCTAGTTAGATCACATAAAAGCTTCTTAGAAAACTTCATTTATAACCAGTGAGATAGAACTAAAACAAAAAAGATTTTATCGTATCAATTTCGACCTTTCTAACAAAAAAAAACGTAATAAATAATTATAGGGATTAACAAGAATCTATAACACTAGGATTCTTAACAGAAGCTCCAATAAAAGGAACTTGATGGCGAACAATCAACTGTGAATATGCTATCAATGGATCATGTAGGAAGTCTTGTATACTTGTCTATGAATTAATGAGACAGTAAAGAAGTTCAAGAAAGATATCCGGTCGGGTCAAGACAACTAATATAATGAAAAAATCATAATTTTTTTTATTTGATTGTTGGACCAAACTCAAATTCTAAATATGGAGATTCTATAAGCTCCGCTTATGTAATGGGTTGGCTCCACTATAACAAATTGAGGCTCCTAGAAGGACTTCAAATTAGGATAGAAAGACATTGTCTCAAATGAATTTTATCATTTTTCTTTTATTTTTAGATTTCTAGTTTAACATTGAATTTATATTATTTTCATATTTGGATTTAGAATTATGAGTTTTCTCTCATAAAGGCTAATTATTGACTATTTAAAGTATTATAAACCCTCTTGAAGAGATGAACTATAAGAAAGAAATATCAATGGACATCCTAGTTGCTGAGACTCTTTAAAAACCCTATCTTCCTTTGAAGCCTTTTTTCTTGATAGGACCTGGCTGCATCAAATTCTTTAAATTGAATTCTGAAAAAAACTAAAAAAATATTTATTTATTTTTCCACTTGAACGTTCTTTTACCGATGAGAAAAGACATTAAAATTGATTATAAACTTGTCCTAGATTGCTTGGTCCCTGCTTTATATAAAATGAAGGAATAGTGGGTTCCCATTCATCATGCATGCGACAAGTGAAGGTCTATACCCGCCCAGGTGCAGACATCCTAAACAATAGTTTCCTTCAATAAACTATGTTCGTAAAACTCTTCTTTCATTGCAAGAAATCGCCAATTTCTATGTATTGGATGAATATATTTTCACCTCAACGCATGTGAGCCAAATTATTGGTTCTTTCAAGAAAATTTCTACAATCATGGTGCAGAAAGAACACAAGAAGAGCCCTTGGGATGCAACGTACAGACGGAGAGAATGGCAAGGCAGAAAGGTTTCACCAACTTGTTTAATTTGTTTATAATGTCCAGCAATAGAGAATTATAATGTTGTGGAATCTTGCTTTTATTGAAATATAGTCTATATATAATAAGAAGAAGAATCGATTTTTAATGACTTGTAGGCGAAAAATGGCAAATCACAAATAGATGATGCTGTGATTGATGTTGAATGATTATGATAAATGAGGATTCTACAAAAATAGTTTTTTACCTTATCAAATTAATATTATATGGGATTTTTTCTTATATTATGAAAGATATACTTGCACGGAAATAGGAAAATCACAGTGACTTCGACAGAGAAACAAGTAGAAGATGGGGTGTAGATGTGAATGCTGCAGTATTTGCAATGAAACGAACATAGAGGCCTGAAATCAAATCTACGAGAGAATGATATGAAACAAAACAAAGATAGCTCGACGGTGGAAGCTGTTAGTCTAGGATTAACGATCTTATTAGCTTAGCAAGTATCAATTTGGGGCTAGTTTGCCTCCATTCTGCTGATGTTTTTTTGAGGTTGTTGGTTCCATAATATTTTGTTGTTGGTCCTTCAACTCTATTCATGTTGTTCTGGTATTACCAAGTAATCGTTTGATTTAATCCTACATTATTCATCACCGCGGTCAAAAGATTAGTCGATTAGGATCCTATCACAATCATGTCTTGTTGATCTCAAATCTGCTAAGTGTTTGAGTTGAGAATCTGATATGGACCTGATACAAGGGAATTATTACGGAAATTGTCAATGGGGAATATTTTGATATCAGCATGATTAATAGAAACAATAAAAATAGAACATTTTCTCTGCTAGAATACAAAAGCAGAAGCAAATGGCACTAACCTGGTTGCTTGAAATTAAAGAAAAACAACAGGCGTGGTATTACTCAAGGTCTGAAAAATGTATCTAAATGGATAGTGAGGCCAGTTTTCTCAAGAACCCAAACAGAAATTTAAAGCCCAACAGCCTCTAAGAAAAGGGTATGTCTCAAAACTCAAAAAATGGCCAAAAAGCATCAGCATTACTTGATCCAGCATATATCAAAGAATGCTAAGATTTAACTCAGCTCAATTTCTCTCTATCTCCCTGACTATTCTTAAGCACCAACCTTGCCAAACATTAATCTGAAATAAAACATTTCTCAGTTATATAAATAATAGAACAGCGTCTCTTACAAGAAACCAAACTGGAAATAAGCCAGCATTAGGTGGAGCAATTGCAGATGCTTGCCAGCCTGCTTTCCTTCTCCACGGCTGTTTCCCTTAGGCTTACACTACAGATGGATTAGGAACAGTAGATTGCTCTTTTTAATGGGTTTTTGATATGGTTCAGATTGTTGTCCCGGAATTTACTCGTGGGCTGGGTCAATTTTTGCACAAAAACAACAAGTTAAATGTTGTTATTGTATTTAAAAACAAAAAACTAACAACCCGACATAATAAAAAGAAAACTAAAATAAATTATCAAACTCTAGAAACCAAATCAGAAAAGGATAAACGGGGGGAAAAATCAATAAAAGTGATATTAAAACAAAGCACTAGCAAACCAAGTATAGGTTATCAAAGTCGTAAGAAGTATCATGCTGTGATAGGATAATCCTAACAAAAGAAAAACATAAAAAAGTTTAATTTTGAAAAAGACTTGAATTTTCGAAGGATTAAAAAAGATATAAAAAGGCTTAATTTCTAAAAATATGGGTCACTCCTGGGATAAACCTCTCATCTAGATTATGAGATAAAAGATATTCCCATTAAAAAGAAAACAATTCCGAATGATGTAATTGAAAAAATATCACTTCCAGGATACAACTTTTTAAACTCATGACCCTGTGTAATGACTTCAATTGGAAGCACCAGATTTGGAAAGAATCTATTTAAAACTTGGCTCAACCCCGATGGATTGGAATCCCATGTCTTCAGGTGACCCTTGGTTTAGACTCACGAAGTCGGAAAAGAACGTGAGAACTGATCTAGTGTAATAAAATTAGAAACTTGGGTTGACCAATGTTTAAATAAACTTGAGACAATCCAACCAAACAGTCAAAACCCATTTACTATTTTTTCTAAAAAATGGTATTATTTTGACTTTATAAAACAAAAGATTTTGCTGGCTTGGGTTAATTTGAACCAACCCACTCCGAAATCATGACCCTGCTAATTATCCCTGATAGATCTCCTGCAAGGCCTAGAAACAATGGGAAAAACAAGGAGATCAAAATTCTAATAAATAAAATATTGAACAAGGAAATAAAAAAATAAAAGAGATAAAATAGCAATTAAGAGAATAAGAATCTCATTGAAAAAAAAAATGAAAGGGGATAAACTAAAATTTTGAATTAAAAGGGACAAAATTGAAAAAAATCAAATTAAAAATGAATCAAAACAAAAATAAAATCAAGAGAATAAGAATGGAGATCTAATTCAAAATAGAAAATCAAGATTAGGAATCAAGGATAAAATAGAAAATAAAAATTAAAAAATAATAAAAATCAAAATGAGAAATTAAAACATGGAGGGTCAAACTTTAAATATTAAAAATATTGAATTGAAAAGCAAATTAAATTCACACAAAGAATCAAAAACAAAACAAAACTCATTTCAAAGAACTCAAAGATAATGGATGGAATTTTTTAAAATGATGAACTTTTAAAAGTAATTAAAACATTGGGGGCCAACCAAGTCCAACTTTCTAGAACTTTTAACGATCATAAAGCCTAATCACAATGTAAAAAAGACAAACCTAAAAAGATAACACAATGTAAAATTCTAAACTAACAAAAATAATTAGGAATAAACTAGAAAAACAAATTAAAAATAATTTAAAATATAGATTTGAAAAGAAAAAGATAACTAAACTAGAGACACACAAAAAAATAAAACTAATTATAAAAGCAATGGAAATAATTTCCACTAAAAAAGATAAGAATTAACTAAAAATAATAATCAAAAGAATAAGGACCATATTTGATATAAAAATAAAAAGTCAAGGGATGAACCAAGACAACTACAATCTAATAAAAGATTCAAGAAAAATACCAAAATAAAAAGAATGAGGAGGAATCAAATAAAAAAAAATGAAGAAGGGAAGAAATAAAAAATAATTAAATTAAGAAATAAAGGATAAAAAACCAAATACATTGGAATTAAAAGAGTGAGGATCAAAATAAAATATAAATAAAATATTAAATGAAATAAAAAAAATAAATAAACTTAATAAATAATTCAAGAGCAAATAATATTTGGAATAAAAAAATAGGAAAACCTAATGGAACTTTACTAAACAAATAACTAATTATTATTTTATTTTTATAATGACAAACACAGTTTTCCGGGGGGGGAGAAAAAGGAAAAGAAAGAGTGAAAAAATTAGCTGACAGAACTCCTTCTTGGCGGGGATTAATCAGAAAACGCTCACCCTAATCAAAAGTATTAGGGTTTAGGGCCTATACTATAAATCTATATTATTTCCGGTGTAAATATTATTAGTTAATCAACGTAATCAAAAAAAGGAAGAGAGATAGACAAACATTAAAGAGAAAATATCCTATAAAAATGTCTCTATCAAAGCTTAAAAATTTCTATTTTCGGGTATATTTATCTTTATGAAGTATTGATACTTCCTGATGAGAATCCAAAGAATTTCAAAGTTACAAGCAGAGTCCGATTGAAAGTCGAAATAGAAGCTTGGAGAATTAGCATCTCATCCTCTGACTCAAGGAGATTCCTATAATTATACAGCGATAGACACCTTATTAAGTTCTCCAAAAAGAGTAGAAGTCAAGATGCTGAGGTTCAGCAAGCAAAAGGTAAGAAAAACAAACATAAAACAACCTCTAAACCTAATTCCTTAGTTCAGAAGCATTGTTTGTTGGTATAGAGAAGACTGAATGAGATTCCTTGGATTCCTAATTTAACTAGTTAATGTAAATCGATCACTAAATACAAGAGTTCTATGTATTCCATCGAGACAAACTATTAAATATTGACTCATTCTAGAAAAATAGAATAGAAAATATATAAATAAATAAATTTTACAATAAGACAACCAGCATATATGAAGTATGGATGGTTTAGAATTATTTTAGTCAGAAAGAGAAAAGGAGATGGTGGCCGTCCCTTTCAAACACATTGTCAAAAGCATCAGCACCAAAATATGGACTTACTGATTATTAATAAAAATTAATAGATTACAATTTAAATTGAATATCTAGTAATTTGCATGCACAAGATGTGCTCCAGCAATACAGCGGGCTTCAAGATAAATTCTGCATTTCTCAGCAACCTTCCTTCTTATTGTTCACTAAATTTCATTGAATTGCATAGTTCTATCACAGTAACAATGAGGATATATAGTTGAATCTAGCAAGGAAGACTATATGCAAAGATAGAGCAAACGGAAAAAAGTTCGGCTCATCTGAAAACCAGATTGTAAGTAACCGCTGTCACAGGGTAGGGGCAGTCAATAGCCTTCTCGCCCGACTCGGTCGGGAATAACATCAATCTCCAACAGCAAGTGCAA